>VCCN01003999.1:580009-595469 GCA_006491835.1 Architeuthis dux
CATAATGTCGGATAGCCCCTATCCTATTGTACACCATATATATGCATGTATAGTGATTATATTTCATTCGTAGAATATAAGATTGAAGGCTTTCATATCAAAGGTTTTATCCCATGATAAGCTGATGAACCTTGAGCTAAGAGAATGAAAATTGTCAATTAAAGAGAATGGCAAGAGTTATTCTATACTCAGTGTATTGTTTTGTCCAAACTAATTCTCTTGTTTTTCATTGCTTTCTTGTTGCAATGTTTTGGACGCTGTACACTACAGCCTACAGAGCGATACTAGCATAATCATTCTACCAGCATACAAAGGTAATGTAACAATCAGAGTACTAAGAGAAATTGGTGAGCCTAGTAGAGGATAGTAGCCAATGCAAATTAAAGGATCCAACATTAAAAATGTAAAGGAAGTTGTCACAGATCTTGAACAGGAATAGAGATCACTTCAACAACAACGAATACAGACAACTGAACCAACATCACAGTAAACTACCACATGTATATGGTTTCCCCCAAATCCATGAAGAAGATATTCCTCTAAGACCTATTATCAGTTGCCGAGTGTTGCATGATAGAACAAAAATGGTCAAAAAGTAGGGAATCAATTTATAATGATTACATTACAAAACTGATCCCCTCACCACTATAGTGTCTTGTAGAAGCATACAGAAGTGAGACAAATCATCTTTACTATGGAATTAATTTGGTAGAAAAGCTAGGCGAAAAAACAGGAATCAATTTAGTACAGAATAACAAGTTTCTCTTCCCTGTGTGTGTGTGTGTGTGTGTCTAATAGGCAAACAGTTTAACCTATATACTATAGAAGTTTCCCATTGCTTAATTATTAGAAACTGTCAACCAAAACTGTAATTAGTATTTTCTTATTTGATCACTTTGTCAATCCTAAATCTGGCATCATTTTTGTTATTTTTCTCCCTCTTACCTTCTGATTCTAAATTTTAATTTTGCTTCCTATTTTTGATCATGCACTCATATGCATTCCATTTCTCTCCATAATTCTAATTTGGGTTCAATGTCAATTCTTGATTCTAATCCCATTGACTAATCCTAAATATTAAATATTTTATTTTTTGATAGATAAATCAGTGGTGGTTGTGGCGATTTGTTTGCTTGGATGCATCCTGTGGGTAGGACAGGTAGAATGTTTTGAAACATTGATTTTTTTCTAAGCTTTTCCACACATTTTGGGGAACTAGTACCTTCGTCTTCGGTTTTTCACAATGTTTCAGACAATATGTTCTTCAGCCTACCCCAGGTGTATATTGCATCTAGCTGTCAGAAGTTGCTTAGTACTTTTTTCTTTTTCATCTCCTCAATATGAACACCACAGTTTAAAGTCATGGGAACAACTACCGATGCCTTGTCGGAGCGAACTAGGAAACAAGTTGTTTTTTTATCAGAGAACTTACTTTGACATGAGAAGCTCTAATGACCAAAAAGTAGTCATCCTGAACACTGGTCTCAAAATCTACACTCAGTTTCTCTACACTGTGTGTAGCCATTCAAAATTTCCAAGCAAGCAATGCTAAAAAGATGTTACAGATCAGACATTTGTGACATTCATTTTTTGACAAACTTATTTGTACAGATTCTTTCACCTCATAAACTTCCTATCATGGTTCTTTGTCTACTGTTTTGACCTCATTCCTGAGGAGACAATGTTCTTTGGCCTTCCTCAAGTGCATGCTACATCTGGCTGTCTTACAAGTCACTTATACTTTTTTCTTTTTTCTGTCATGTCTGATCTCATCATTTTGCCTTGGATTAATGGCTTTCCAATATTGTTGAATCTTTAGAAGGCCATTGGTTTCTCTTATATTCTCTACCACATCTTTATGCAATGTTATATACGTTTCTAAGGTTGTATAGTGTAGTTCTGCAATGAAAGTCTCCTATGATATATCAACTACAGATACAGATTGGAACTTTCTCATCGACTTCTATGCTCTAATGTTTCAATATAAACAAAGCTTATTCACACATCATGGAAAGAAGAGAGGGACCATTTTCCTTTTTTGGTGTTAATACACATTAAAAGCAACTAACAAATATTCTATGAATAAGACTGCTACTTTATTGTTTTCCAAATCTGTGAATAAAACATAGGAATAGTGAATCAGAGATTATTTTTATCTTCAAAAGAGGGGGGAGGGGGAGAAAACTTTTAATTAATAAATAAATAAATAAATAAATAAATAAAAACTTACATTGTGCTTCAGAATTGTTGTGAGATTCAGCAATCTGCAAGTCAATTTGGTGGTATTCAAGTGCTGTTTCATATTCTCCCATCTGTTGGTAAACATTTCCAAGTCCACAGGCTGCTTCACCTTCACACAATTTATCATTAACATCTCTGGCAATGTCCAATTGGTGCTCTAGGCAAGAGATTGCTTGTTCAAAATTTCCAAGCAAGCTGTGCAGGCATCCAAGTTCTCCATAGGCTGATGCTTTTGCCTGGTTGTTGTCCATCTCGTGGGCAACAACCAACCTTTTCTCAAAACAAACAAGAGCTTGTTGCAAATTGCCCATAGCCCTGTGTGCATTACCTAGACCTCTGTATGCTTTATCCTGATCCAGCAAAGAATTAGTTGTTTGAGAGACAGCCAAGTACTGTTCGTGGCACTTGACAGACTCCTCGAAATCGCCCAAGGCTTCATAACAGTCTCCAAGATTCCCAAAGGCTTTCCCTTTCTCAACAAGTATCTTATTACCGTGTAGCTGTTCCAACATGGCTAACTGTTGTTCGAATAATCCAATCGCTTCATCAAAATGGGCTGTGTTCATTTTTATGATTCCCAGATTGCCACACGCCTGGGCTTCCAGTCGACTGTCATGGAGCTCCTGACTGTGTTTCAGCTGCTCTTCATAACACTTGTATGCATTTGAATAATTAGCAAGGCACATGTGCACATTGCCTATGCTGCCATGGGCACGGCACTCACCCCTCAAGTCCTCCATTTCTTGACGAATAGTTAGTTCTTGATTGTGGAAACCTAAAGCCTTATCATATTGACCTGAAAAAGTAAATAAGTAGTGACATTTACAAGTAAAGAAATGCTAGAAAGATGTTACAGATCAGACATTTGGCAAAGTGTTAGCAGCACAACAACATTCACTTGATTAATGTTTACATGATACTAAATCATTTTGCTTTCCAATATTATTTTTTTTAATTTCTCATTATATCCTATTGTTCATTGGAAAATACTTATTTTAAAAACAGCCAAAGTTTATAACAGTTCTTAAGTTCGCTTGATGATATATGTTGTGATTTTATTTCTAAAGAAATATCAGATTGAATGTACGTTTCCATAATATCACATAAATAAGTGGAAGGTAAATGATAAACGTTGGAGGATTAAGTTTTCATACTCTATTCACATGAATATGTACAGAATGACATTTATATGTATCTAAAAATGTAGTCGTTTAATAAAATAAGCAATAGATTTCACTATAAAAACAGTTTAATTCTCAAAACATATTTTGAGCTAGCCTAAAAAAGATTAATTTGAAAAAATTCATTATTATATCAGAAAAGAAATACAGACTTACCCAATCGGCAATGAGACATCCCAAGGGCACCGTAAGCAGTTGCAATAAGATTTTGATTCTTGCACTGTTTAGCCAAGGTCAATTGTTGTTGGCAGGTTTGTACAGCTTCACTAACCTGACCAGTCTTCAAAAGAACATCTCCAATATTACCTAGCACCTTAAAAGTTCCTTTCACATTCTTTAATGTCTTCATCAGTGCCAAGGCCTTTCTTTGGCAATCCAATGCGCTATCATAGTCAGAAAGAGCCTTGTGTGCAAGGCCAAGGTTACAATAGGCACGGGCAGTCTCCAATTTGTCCTGCATTTCTTTGGCAACATTCAAATGCTGCTCATAATAATCCAACGCTTCTGAATAGTTTCCCAACAAAGAGTATGCATAACCAAGATTAAAGCAAGCCTTTGCCTCACTCTCCTTTTCATTCAACTCTTGTGATAAGGTCAAGAACTGCTCATAGTACGGAATGGCCTCCGAGTAATTCTCTTTCACACTGTAAAAGTTGCCTAAATTACACAAGGCCCGAGCTTCGCTGACACTGTCCTTGAGTTCCCGAGCTGTGTTTAGATGAGCAAGGAAATGATGCAGGGCTTTGTCTGATATACCCAAAGAATGGTAGGCCACGGCAAGGTTCCCATGAGTGGACATTTCTGAATGCCTGTCATTCACCTCCGTAGCAATTGACAGTTCCTGCTTATGAAAGCGCATTGCAATTTCATGCTGGCTTAGGGCACTGTAAGCGTTACCAATGTTCCCATATGCTCGCCCCTCACTTGCACGGTCACCAAGTTTCTTGGCAAGTTTCAAGTGCATCATGTGTAACTTGAGAGCAGCCTCGTACTCATTCAGCTGATGGTATATAATACCCAAATTAGCACATGCCCGACCTTCTGCCACCCGGTCCCTTGTCTGAAGCGCATTGTCTAACTGCTTTTCATGGTAATTCTTGGCTAGAGAGTAATCGGACTTGCAGCGTGCTGCATGCCCCAGACCAGCATAGGCTCGTGCCTCCAAGACTTTATCATTCTTCTGTTCTGCAATTTTCAAGACTTGATTATGAAAGGCAATAGCTTTTTCATAGTCTCTTCTGTAGTGATGGGCACTTCCAAGGTTACTATAAGCTCTGGCTTCTTCATGTGCATTCTTCAGCAATTTTGCAATTCGTAAATGCTCATTGTGACAGCTAATAGCCAAATCAAAACTGCCCATAGCCAAATAGACAGCACCAGCATTACCAATTTCACGAGCCTCTCCATACTTGTCTGACCTTTGTCTACAAAGCAGAACACACTGCTTGTGACTGTTCAGAGCATTTGGATAGTCTCCAATGGCAGTGTACACATGTCCAAGGTTGCTTAGGGCAGAAGCAGCAGTTGGTCTATCCTTGAGTTTCATGGCTAAAACAAGTTGATGTCTATGATTGGACAGAGCTTCACGGTAGTGTCCTTTAGAAAAATAAGCAGAACCCAAATTTCCATATGCACGGCATTCACCTCCTTGGTCACCTGAAATATTAATAGCAGGAAAATCCATTAATCAAGAGAGCACAAAATACAAAGGACAATTTTTAAAGAATATTATCAAGAAAAATGTATTAAAACTTGCGAATATTTCATTTTGTACATATTTTTAAAAATGAAATTTAAAAAACAAGTCTTTTATATAACCCATTTTATTCATGTTTTATTTAACCCTCTTTCTTCAGTCTTTCAATTAAGCACACAGATATTATTGTATTAGATGATCATACACTTTGGCACATTCATGCCCACAAACATTTGTGTGTGCAGGTGTACAAGTATAAGAGGGATATCCCACAAATATACACTGTCACTGTGTGAAAATCATTGTTGCAATAAAGAATTATTTTATCTCAGATGGTGTCCATTCTTGGTACTCTTGTAATAGTGGGGTCCAGGGCATAATATGCGTAAAAGACTAAGAGTTATTACATTTGCATTAATGTATTAAAATAAATTATTAAATAACTTTGTATAAAATTGTCTATCAAATTGTTATTAAATTGTTTTGTATTAAAATAAATTATTGTTTTTTTGTAGTTCTTTTAATAATATTTATTGTTTTGTAAGGAATTCTTTTGTGTATGTCCAGACTCCCAAATTAAAAAAAAAATCTTGCAAGGGGAATAACTCTTATTTATTACACTCTGGACCCCACTATTACAAGAGTACCACGATTTCATTAGGGCTTATCAGATGATCCGTTTATATATATATACATACACACACACACACACCAGATTGACATTGATTATCAGCAGGGGAAATGGAATTAGTAAAGAGAGTTTGAATTCTAGCTGAGTCTACTTGTATTCACATTGCACTAAAACCTTTCCCAAGAACAGGAATCAACTTCTGTCTGCACTATGTCCTCTCATCAGATATCATGACAAAATATCTTGTCGGTGGCATGCCACAATGATAGCCAGATAGGAAAATAGGTGAGTGAGCACATGGGCAAATCACTCTCCTATAACTACTTTACCTGCCCATGCTGTAGCTGCAAATAGCTGTTGCAGTAATTATCAACCTTAAGAGATGTCAGTCAATCAGAATACATTTCAAATACTTATTTGCATAGGATGGGAAAAGATTTTTGAATACTGCATTCAAAAATCTTTTTCCAATTTTTTTACCCAATTCAATCATTGTAGGACAATCAAATAGTAAAATACAGTAATACTCTTTGAACTTATAATTACGAAAAATGTTCCAGTTTTATTGAAGTTGATATAATAAAAGATAATAAGCAGTATCACTAACCCATTGATTTCATGATGTTAAGATCTTCATCCATAAAGATAATAGCCTTGTCTATGTCTCCAGTACCCCAATAGGCTCGGCTCAATGCCGAAAAAACTGAGCCCCGGAGTTTGAGACTGATGGTACCAATGGACAATGCAGACTCAAGCATCGTAACAGAAGCACTGTAATGGCCAGCTGCCAGCAGTTCCTGACCAATAACAGCAATTATTACGAAAGCATTGCGGTCAAGATTCATCTTTTGCAACTGCTGAAATACTGGGTTGAGTTTCTCTGAAAAAGAAGAAAGTAAAGCATTTAAAATCATTTGGTCAACATTCTTAAATAAATATTCATCACATAACTGTTACAAGCTGAGCTCTATTTTTTGCCAATTATAAATTAAATGTGCAAAAGTATGGCACCAATAAACATTTTTTGCAATGAGTAAAAATATTTTTTACATCATATGTACACCTTGGTCATAACAGTCCGCACGGGTGGTGTAATGGTTAGCATGTCTGCCTCACATGCAGAAGGTCCTGGGTTTGATTCCCGGTATGAGTAAAGAGTGTGGAGAACTCTTCATTAGGACAAATTTCCCTGTGCACTCAGTAGCTAATTGAGTACACTCTAAGCTAAGCTGTGTGATTAGGGTAGAGGTATCTCTTTGGTGGACTTGAATCCTGCCAAGGGGGTTGGTCATAAAAATTTGTAGGAATAAAAGTCCTGGTCTCGACCAGACTTGAAACTTGCAAGGATCACTAAGCTGATGCATGCAACAGAAACAGGGTCTTCGTCACCAGGTGTATACTCCATTGGGAGTTGTCTCTTAAGAGACAGACGCTTTACTTGCTTTACTTACTTTACTTGGTCATAACTACAGGTCACCAAAACTCCTCATTAGATAACAGAGTTAAAGTCACATGACTAACATTATATTAAGTCAAGATCAGTTTTCATATTGTCTAAACAATTCTTTCCACCAATTTCCAATACGCATGGATCGTCTATTTCTCATTAAACATATGTCAAGCACAACATAGAAAACAATGCAAATAAAATAGAATAACTTATTTATAAGCGTTGCAGTTAACGTTTAAATTTCCTGTTTGATACCGTTTTTTGTTTTTTTTGCTTCACACCCACTGGAGAAAGAAAACAATAAAAAAGACTCTTTCCTTATGGATATTACTTATAACACCTGAAGAAGGGTGTAGAATGAATCGGCTGAAACATTGTGTCAACATCAAAGATGGGAAGAAGAGATTAGACTGTCCGAACAAAAGTTGATATTGTAAGTAAAGAAAATACAGCTGAATTCCTATCAATACAAACAGCTGTCTACACTCAAATCTAATAACATAAGTACAAAATAATTTTGTTTACAATTACTATTACTGAATGAAATTACATATGCAAGTAAAGCTTTGCAACGCAGCACTGGACCAATAAGCCCAAGCTTTCAAATTCCATAACTTGAGAAGACTTGAAACTTCACATTTAACTAGAAAGAAAATACTGCTTTCAAATTTAGGTTTCAAAACCTCTTCATTGGTATACAGCTTACAAAAATCATAAAACTCAATAGTATAAACAAGTATAAATTTAATCACTTCGTAATGGAAAAACATATTGTATTTCCAGGAGATTTCCTTGAATCCCAACTGGAACACAAGGTAAACAGATATATTACATGGCAAACTTGAATAGAAAGAAAACATTTTTAAACAATGAATATAAACGTAATTATTTGTGTTGGTCTCTACACTAGAATAAACCACTTTTCTTTCCTTTTTTTTTTGGCAATGTCAGATCTTTTGTTTGACACCTTCAATTACTAAAAAGTTAATTAAAAAAAAACTTCTCTAAACAGAAACAAAACAGATGTCAGCAACAAACTGATTATCCAGAGAATCTTTTTTCTTTTCTTTCTCACTCTACCTCATTTTGTTTCTTGCACTGTAATTTCTGATGAGGTGGAAAAAATATGTTAAAGTACTTAAGGATGAAGACGAGCAAATACTGGCCTAAAGCATGGTAGCCAGGTCAAGAGAAAGTGTGGAAAGTGTCACAAGGAAGGAAATTAGACATCATTTGTATTTAGAACATAAGATGGAGCCGATAAGAATAATTGAAACAGGAAAAGAAAAGGCAGAGAATTGGAATGGCAGATAAATGTCAGTGAGGGCAGTAAAGGAAATGTCTTGTTAAAAGGAAAAAAGACAATTACTGAATTATTTTAAAGTGAGTAAGGAATAAGCCATTTTTAAATCTTTGATGAGAGTTGATCTATTCAGATATGTTACTCTTGATTCAGTATGTTACAATCCTGAGACTTTTTGTCAAAATGTGAATAAATCGGAAAAAAAGAAACCAACATTTTGGCAATAATGCAACAAGAACAACCTGTTTATTCACACAACACTGTACCCAACAGTACACGAAACATAATTCTCTGAATTTTTTTGAATAGGCAGCTGGTGTACAAAAAGGGGGAACACACCCATAACCTTGATTGTTTAACTTTCAAGTATAATGTATATACAACAGAATTTTGGCTTTATCTCTTGAATTCTGTTGATATAAACATACATAAGTATTGATATGGATAAAAAACTCAGAACAATTTAAATATGCTAGGACACAGCAAAGAAATGTTACTTTAAGAATATCAAATCTAATAAAAACTTGTCTGGTTAGTCGCTCAATAGAAACCGTCACGTGTCTTTTGGCAGCATGTTGTGTTGATCAATGAATAAATTACTTCTCTTGCCTTTTGTTGAGTGGTGGTCCCTACAAAAATCCGAATTTAAAAAAAAAAAAAAACTAGCATAAACACTGCCAGACACAAACTAAGGGACCAATTTAGCATAACTTTACATTGTAAATTGGACCCCCCCTCACCAAAGGGGAGGGGCGTTTTTTTCTATACATAAGGAGTAAATGTTTAAATTTTCAACCCTCTAGCTCCATTGGTGCAGCCTGTATACATGATACATACATAGATAGATAGATAGATAGATAGCCAGCCAGACCAACTTAAAAACTGAAGAAACCTATGTTGACAGTTTCTAACATCACCTTAAAAATGTGTCATATTACAAAACAATATTGCTGTTTTGTAGGACTAATTACAATAAATTGTTTTATATTGGTATTTACTAAGCTTAGTATGGTCCAAGTCCAAATGTGGCAGGGAATGGAAGTAGGAAGATTGTATTTTGGCAAGTAGTAGTTTTCCTACCTTAAAAATCAGCATTCACAATCCTGATTTTTCTTAAACACTGACCTCTGTCACCAATGGGAAATATACAATTATCTCAACCACAAAGTAAGACATCTTACAAAAATTGGAACTCTTGAAGCAAGTAAAAAATAATCAGAAAAGTTGTATCCCTTATTATGTTTTGATACACAATATTAAAGTAACTCTTAGCAAAAAAGCACACTACATTGAATTTTCAAAGCAGGCAGGCCAGTCCCTTTTGGAAAATAAGCACAACAATGTTCCTACCATCATTTAACTCTTAAATTTATAAACCGCTTTGAATTGGTAGTAGCATAAAAAATAGTGACGAGAATTAGAAACATCAAACATCAAAGAGAGATAATTTCAATCAGGAGTTATTTTCTTTGAAATTGACAATTTATTTTCTGAGTATGAATTTAAGAGTTAAGCATTTATTTAAATATTACCAAAGTGTAGCATAATCCTTTATCTGTAATAAAAGGACTATAAACATTTATCTAGTATTTTACTTGAAAAGTATCTAAGCAAAATGTAAATAATTGTTACAGTAAGAATGAATAGGTTTTGATAGCTAGATTGCATGATACCTTATTTACTAAACTTAAGATTAGTCTGGCACAAGAGTAAGGCATCCAGTGAGGATCAAACTCACTAGCAATGACTCATACAACTAGCATGCTACCCATTGCTTTACTCATTTTTTTTAATGGTAACCTTTTTATTTCTTATAATTAACATTATCTTTTGAATCTATTCACACAAACCATGTTGATAACTAACAGCCCATCTATTTTAACTCTTAACTTCATAAAACCTCTGAAGGGAAATAACTCCTGATTAAAATTATCCCGCCTTTGACCATTAGGTGAATTTCTTTCTCTATTCAATTCACAGAAGAGTTCCATTATTTTTTAATTCTATTCATTGAAGAGTTCCACTGTCAATACAAGTGGTTACAAGCCGTCCATGAATTTAAGAGTTAAAAAAGAGTTTCATGGCATGCAAATACATAGAGATGAAAGAATCATTACCTTTTAGAGGAGATTGGAGGGCAGTATCAATGAGTGCTGATACCAAGTCATTATTGGAGGATTCCTGAGCCAGCCCCGAAGCAAAAGAAGCCATAGCATCACCATGATTACCAAGCTGTAGTAATGCAGTGCCTTCTTGTAAATAGGCCTACAAAAGAAGAAAGAAATCACATGAATATAAAATTTAACATCACATATCATTCAGTCTGTTTATAATCAAATAAAAATAATTAAATTAAGGGTTCATAGCATATTGAAAATGTTGGTTCTTGTGTACTTACAAGAAGAAGAAAAAGACACAGTACCTGAAAATGTACTATGTTCTTGAAGAAACTAAAATAAAGAGAGTTATGCCTTATCTATTTAAAGTAGCCTACCATGTCAGATCAAAGATATATTTGTTGTGAAAGTCATTTAAATGTTATGGTAAAATGTATTTATTCATTCTGCTCAAATTACATCACAAAGTATAAAATGTGTGCAGTACTCAAATAGGACTATCTGCAAATTCAATTTGTTAAAAACAAATTTCTCTCTGTAGAAGAACAGCAACTCCAACCATGGTGGTTGGAGTTGTGGTTCTTCTACCTCCTTCCAAAAAATGTAAGCACAATAGTGAGAGGCTTGCAATCTTTCAATGAAATGAGTTGTTTAAATACATACACTTTCATCCAATAACTTGAGAACAGGATTGACAGAAAGATTTTTGAACAATTTATTTTCATTTTAAAACATAATTCCAGGGTCACTGTACACACATTGTTGTATATGTGGAGTTTGGAATTAGCAAAACAAACCAATTCATATAACCTAAGTGTTAACCACAGAGGTGTGGAGTGGCGTAATGGTTACCGGCATGGAAAACAGAATCGTTGAACCGAGTTAGAGTTTCAGCCAAGGCTGCTTACATTCACTTCATACTAATGGCCTTGGAAAAGGCATTAATCCCTCCCAGCTATTGGTAAATAGCAGGGCAGTTGGAGCCCTTTCACCCTGTAAAGCAGTAGTCTATCGAAGAGGTTATTCTGACAGAAAAAAACCTGTAACTTGGACATGGGGCAAACAACTACACCACATAAAACCTACTTGCTACTGAAACCACAAAGTGGCCCTATGCTCCAAAAGGAGTCTACAGTAATAAACAACAAAAAAAAAGTGTTAACCTAATCCTATTGTTGAAACTTAAGAGTTAAATTATTCTTATAAAAGAACAGGTAACCAGTATTGTTTTTTAAACAACAAAATCTCGTTTTATTCAAATTAGTGCATTTAATTCATCACAGGTTGTTGACAGCACCAGATAATTTTTTTCACGGTTCATCTTATTCATTGTATCCCTTTTGAATTCATTAAAGCTAGGATTTTTAAAAAATTAAAAGGTGAGTTTTTATTTAAATTAACCTGTAGGCATATTGTTGATCAGCTTCTTATGGGTGGTAAGAAGCTGTTCAACAATATGCCTACAGGTCAATTCAAATAAAAACTCAGCTTTTAATTATTTTTTAAATAAGCTGATTCTTTTTGTTATTTTCTGATCTCTCCATCTCCACCTGGCTGATAGTTTGTGAGAAAAAAAAAGAAAAAAAGATCTTCTCAATCTATCCCAGGTAAAATTGTTTGATCTAGTGTCTCGTTAAAAATGAAGGGCCTAAGCTAAAATAAAAAGCAAGGTAACATAACATTTATATTTCTTTGAAGATACCCATATTTCATCATTTTCACAACCAGTCTTAACACTGGAACTCTTTCAACTTGTCAGAATATAATTATGGTTTTAAAACCCATGTGAACCCACTGTGACACCAGTGTCACATACAATTTAATTGATCCACACATAGTGCTTACATACAGTCTTGAAAAAAGCTCATTTTTTAAGGTTTTAGTGATGCAAAATCAAAACCTTACTTTCCGTCATTCATACAGTTTTGAAGTATTCAGTTATCCCCCTTGTGAAGGTTTTAAAGTTTTTTTCAATCATAATTTTTGTGCTTTCATTAACCCATAAGAACCCACTGTGACATTGATCTGCACAGTCTCTTATATAATATTAAATTTTATCCTTGATTTTAACTCATGAAGCATACTAAGTGACATCTACTGAACATCTTAGTGCAGTCAAGTGACTGTTTGTCAATTTGCCTACCCAGAATCCCACATAATGTTCCTTCAAGTAGAAATGGGTCTGGGTTCTTATGGGTTAAGTTTAAATAATAGTCAGGGCAAAAAGAGATGTTAAAATTTAAAAAATAAAAATCACACTAAGTTAACACCCGATATGATAAACTGTTTTATCCCAAAGGATTGGTAGATGATATGGCTTTACTTTTCATTATTATTTGGATCTTCCTATTTCAACAGTTAAAATATGTTTGTTTTTTTAAATAGGAATTCAACTGCAATATAAAACCATAACGTACAGTATTTTTAAAAGACTTTTTTTTCACTACAACCCAGTAGCTGAATCCAAAAGAAAGTATCTTTTAATAGATTTGTTCAGATTTAAATGTATTAATGCAAAAATAACAGCAAGTAACCAGAACAGTACAAAATACATTGAGGATTTGTGAAGAAGCCTAATGAATAAGACAGCAGCACACCAAGTCAACAAAATGGCTTCCGTTCGGATTATCAGTTATTCTGCATTAATGTTTTAAAAAGGCATAAACCTCACAATTTCTCTATACAAGCAGATATCACTGAACCAAAACATTGAAAATTAAAAAGAGTTTTTAGTATAATTAAAATAAGAATGATCCTCAAACCCTTGAAAGGTGTGTAAAGAGTAAATTTAGACAAAGTTAATTTTTGTTTGTCTTTCTATTAAATATGAATTTCCACAAAGGTGAAAGTGAGCAAGTGTAAAAGCTTAAAAATGTAAATATAAAATGGAATTCAATAAAGAGAGAGACGTGACTATTCATAAGTTTACTGATCTTAGTCTGTTTGCTTCTCTTCTGGTGATTTAAATTTGGAAAACAAAATCTCTTTTACATATAAATTATTCAATGTTAATGTTTATACATTCTGATACAATCTACAACACTCCTAGTATTTTGTAGATATTTTCCAAATTGAAGCACTTCTCAGAACATGGGCAAAACCAACTATTTATCATTTGTTTAATCCAAGTATCCACATGGACAAGATCTAAAGTAAACGAACCATACAATCCTGTCTACCAAGTGCTGAATATGCAAGATATATTCAATGGCTTAGTTAGTTTTTCAAACCAAGCCGTGTAGAAATTAAGTATAAGAAAAAGAAAAAAAGATCCAGTGAAAACTGACAATAAATTTAATCTTCAATGGTCAATTGAATCAGAAAAAAAAGACAGCTTCTACTATCTAACAAATGACAGGGTGAATCTAAGATTTTAAATAATTATATGTCTGATATTGCATAGAAAAAAGAAAGCTACAAAATCAAAGACAAAGATAATGTCTTCATCTTGAAATACCTCATTTTATTGATGAAATGTAATCCTATTATTTTTAATGTATTATAAGTGACAATGTTTCGTTTGTCCACCATTGAAACATTCAATTGGACCAATGCGGTCACAAGTTTAGACCTGCCAGCTCACTGTATTTGAGTCAAATGTCTTGAGGCATGCAATTTCATTTGGGGACAAGTTGTGAACCTGTCCCTGTTTTAGACTAATCACAAAAGGAAATGGTAAATGAAAAGGTGTTATAGTGTTCCAATACTTTCACTTATCCATTCTTTTTGTTAGTAAACTGTAAAATTCTTAGAAAAATGAATTCACAGGCCATATCTATTCAAATAACTTATTCAGGAGATAAATAGAAGAAATAGTAATTACCATATAAGTGATTCAACTTAAATCTTATGTTTTATTTATTTTCATTTAATACTAAGAGCAAAATGTTTCTAGGATTTACACATTAAAATGCTGCAATTTATATAAAAAAATATGTGAAACAATTTTCAGTTCAATTTCAAGGCCTTAAAATTACATTAAAGAAATCTTCAATAATTTTAACAATTTTTTATATTTTGAATTTCATGAAAAAGTTATTCAATTTTTAATGGTACAGATAAAAAAAGAATTAACTTTACATTCTATATTTTGAATAAATTAATTACTAATATCAGCTTTACATTAGAAATTAAATTCCTTCAATTATTCATTACATGTTTTTTTTAGAGTCATTAAAATTACCTTTGTAATCAAGTAACATTAATACAGGTAATTTTATACCATAAATTAATTTTGTTTTTACATTTTCTTTTATAATGTATGAAAAATTCAAATAAAAATTGATAATTTTTAAAAACCCACCCCCACCAAAGCAAAAGTCTTTAACAACCTAAATTGCTGTAAAATCATTCCAATCAGTTCAAATTGTTGGAGCTTTACACAAAGTGTGCAATAGTACATCAGATTAATAATTACTTGTGTAAATTTCAGTAAATTATTTAAGTAACAGTAAAGTCAAGTCAAGTCACGTGAAATATCATAGAGCTACTTAGTAACTATACTTTATCCATAACTAAACATTGAATAAATGGTGCCAGACATGTAGAGAATTAATTACAAGTACTTGAGTTGCAAAAAGGCCAATATTTCTAAGACCATCTGCAATTAAGCATATTATAATCACTGTTTTTTTTAAACATAAATTCAGAGAAAATCATCTAGAAACATCACAAAAAAAAAATCAAGCTAAAAACATAATTCTGAATTAGCTTTTATTTTTTCCTTGTATAACCTTTTTCAAGATGCCAAGTTCTGGTTATTCAATATGAGTAAATGAATCCAGCAACCAAAATTTGTTCATACAGCAAGTGACTTAAAGACAGATTGTCAAAACAATCTA
>VCCN01003999.1:601004-614177 GCA_006491835.1 Architeuthis dux
ATCTATCATGAACCATTCTCCCTTCAAAAAAGTTAAATTCACAAAATTGTCCTCAAAAACTTGGCACCTCATGCAATTGCTCCAAGACCGAAGTGTACATGGCTGAAACGTTGCAAATAAATGAACATATAGACAAGGAAAATAGTCCGACCATATCATACAAAATGATTAATCTACAACACATTGGCCACAAGGATTCAGACTTATACAAAACAAATTACAGAGGAGTTGAAATTAAAACAACAACAAACAAGACTTATGAATTAATGTCCATAACATTCACATTATGGTTCAAATACTATGAAGAAGACTTATTTTTTCTGTTGACTATCCATTATCTGGCTAGGATAGTCTGTGTTACAGGAAGGCAACTCAAGTCTAGATTCAAGGGAATCTATGATACAACACTTAGTAGAACTAAATAAGCCCCAACAACAATCTAATATAAAATTAAATAATTCATGTTCTAAAGGAAAGTTCTATGTACCATGTAAGTCTAACACTTGTAGGGTTGGTTCAGAGGTTAAACAGTTGATTGACAGTAACAAGATCAACGTTTCTATCTCAAATGAAAATTTGACAAAACTAATAAAAAACTTGCAAGTCCCAAAAGCCATTCACTGAGTAGTTTCATCTCAGTAAAATCCCTAATATTTGTTTCATATACTTAATTTAATTACATATAGATCAAATTGATCCTATGCCAGGAAACTGGTTTCAAGAAATCTTCTCTAGACATATGGCAGAAGATTTTTCTAACTTTTTGCAGGTCTAAGCAGACAACTTGAGTAGTATAAATAATCAGCTGATCTATCAACAATTCTCAGTCCATGGAATTCTTTTATTCTCATCAATTGTAAACCATAATATAAATAATCAACAAACCAACTGCCAAATGGACTGCATGTGTGTTGTATGTTAAAGAATGATACTAAAAGTATAGATATTAAAATATTTGGGGATATATGACACTGTGTTTTCAAGGAAGTAATGGAAAACATAACTAGACTCATTCCCTAGATAAATACACTGACACGCCTTTAGAAAGGCTTTTATCCTTGTTTTTACTACAAATCCTTTATTTTCCCTTTCCTTACAAGCAGGATGTATCAGTGTGTTTATATTTACTTATTAGACTCAGCACCACATGTGTGAACACCCAAGTAGATCACTAAAGACACGTTATCATAAGAAAGTTGGAAACTATAACAGATCAAAAATATTCTGGAAAAAAAAAATAACCAAGACGGAGGTGTTGGCAACATTCTGAAAATAAGATTTTTTTTTAAAAGAATTTGGGACAAATGTTAATCCTTTCTGATTTTAAGAGGAAACAACATTACTTCGGATTACTTTATTCAAACACCCTCATTTTTGTTGCTTATTTTACCAACATTTTTTGTCTATCTGATGATCTTAAGGAATAATGTCAGTATTTGTGCCATCCTACAATGATAAAAAAATAAACATGAGAATACTAATGCTAATCTTTAAAATAGTCTTATTTTTGTTATGTCAATTATAACAACAAAAAAACACCAATACTACGTCAATCTCATTAAATGGTTCGGTACTGGATAGAAATTTGAAGAACTAGGTAAATCTTGAGCTGATGTTTTTATGCTTGTAAAAGCAAGCAGTTTTAGACAAAAGAATTTGGATAAATAAAAATTACTTTAGTGTAAAATAAAAATGAACCAATGGTTTCCCCATATTTTTATATCAAAACATGACATCTTGCAAAACTGTAATTGGCCGAATATTATCAACTTCCAGTTTAGCTCAGAATGTCTATAAATATCTTATTCCAAAATAGGACTGAAGAAACTGCTCGCAGCTAATAATATGACTTCCCAAACTTGCTGGGAAAAACTTGTCTTAACATGAATTTTTCTTAGCAAACAAGTTTAATCTTCCAGTTTATTAATAAGGTTTGCAAGATAAAAATGACATAAATATCATATCATTCATAAAACACTTTTATATAAAAACATGTCCCAAAAATTAACTTTCAACTGAAAATCAACTTCCAGTAAATCAAATTAAACATGGGAATTTGTGAGATTGTGTCATAAATCTATTTCTAGTAAAAACTAACAATCTTATCAAAACTTTCAATTCTAAAGACTACAACAAATTTTCCCCCAGAAGAATTTTTAGCAAAAAGACTCAATTAATCATATATAGTTTATTTGTATTTTAAATTTTACTTATATTCCCTTCCGGGATTTCTTTTAACAACAGTGAGTTATGAATTAATAACATCCTTGATTTTCTAGCCATGAAAACAAACTCAATTCTCAATGAAAACATCCTCAAGCAACTTCAATTTCAATCCTAAAGAAAAAAACAGAAAACATAATTAAAAGACCTACTGAAATTTTGAATTCCTCCAAAAGATGATTTCTCTTTTCATCTATTTTTGAATACAATGAACTAAATTACAGTATTTTTAAAAGATGTTATCAAGTGACATGACCAATCATAGTTCCCTCTAAGCTGTACGTGTGTACACATGTTTTGCAACACGTGCACAAAAGATTTCAAATTCTGTAGATAGCTTACTGAGTTTTTATTGAAAAAATATCGATTCGCTATGTTAAATTCAAAAGTGTGCATATACTTTTGTCACAGGAAGAAAATTTGCACAACATAAGATTTTTGCACATTTTTAAAAAATTAGAGGGAACATTGTTTACAATGTATTTGCTGATACTTTTGGTCAATCAAAATTTAATATTAATGTATGAGAAACTGGTGATACTGGTAATTACTGAGATAATCATCCTGGGTGTTCATAAATTTAAATTACGTCTCTTTCATATGACACAGGCAAACTACCAATAGATTAGGTGATATATTTAAACTATCATTAAACTAAAAATATAAAATGTACAAAATTTTCAATAACGGTTGAAAAGTTGTTATTTTTAGTATCAACAAAATACAATTCACTACTTTTTCCTATATATCATAGGATTGTATAAAATTGTCTTATAACTATCATTGACCGTATGCATGTGTGGTTAGTATTTGATTTGAGTTAGCCCTGAACCCTTCAAATCAAAATACTGACAATGCCTGAATTTCTGTGTACAGTAAATGATATGTGCAGAAATAAACATAATTCTGATCATTTAACTCATATCTAACTTTTATTCGGTATGTGGATTGCCTTTCTTGGAACCTGTCACCATAAAACAGCAAAATCCAAGACACTTTTCTTCCTGGTATAAAGGAGTAAAGTGGCTCTTAGCCTGACAAGGGAAAGACATGCCCTATCACTTATTAACCACTGCTACCCACAACACTGGTTTATTGTTGGGTTTACGTTATTAATGTGTTCTGACATTTGTATCTATCTATGTATCCGGACTTTGCCCAGGCCTAATTGTTCATAGTAGAAACTTGAAATTTTGCCCATATATACACACACACACACGCCACCCCTCAATGAGTTTTGTTTTTTTTAAATCCCGCCCCCCAAATAGGTTTTTAGAGGGTGTTTCAATATGCAATGTAAGTTTATGCTAAATTGGTCACAAGTTTGTGCCCGCTTGTTTTTTTGAAAATTCAGACCTTTTTTAATGATCAACCAAAGAGGAGAGAAATAACTTATTCATTGATCACCCTTTTTTCTTCTTTAAGCATGACTATATTAGCTCCAGTAAGCTACTTGTTTTTTTTATGAATAAAAAAACATTAACTCTGATAGTTTTCTATTGCATTTTGTAAAATGATTTTTTTTTAAATCAAAAGAAGACTTTTTTTAAAAAATTCATTTTCAAAAATGCAACAGAAAACTGACAGAGCATCAGTAAAAAATAGTCTTGCATAAAAAAAATGGAAATAAGCGATCAGATATGTTTGTCCTTTGTCCTAGCTATAAACTATCTGACGGAGCCCTTTTTCTCACTCAGTTCTGATTAGATTTGAAAGGGAACTAATAATATATTAGCTCCAGTAAGCTACTTAGTTTATTATGAATAAAAAATTAAAAAAACAGAATAAACTATGAAAATGAAAAATATTGAAAATTATTTTTGATTTCAGTGTTCTAGACGTTATAAATATTAAAATTCAAAATTTTTTTTTAAAAATCATAAAATTTTAAATTTAAGGTTTTTATGAATGTAGTTCCATCTTGTGATTGGTCTATGTCTTCTGATGTACATGTTACGGCTGTTTAGGCCATTTTCAACATCTTAACTGTTAGAACTATATTAAAGAGCATTGTTTTATTGGCTTCCATAAATTAACTTGTATTAGTTATGCTCCTTTTCCTTGCATGCCTGATTAAAAGGATCTTAAAAACTTCTTTTGCATGTATGAAAGAGAAATGAAAGAAACTGCAGGTCATCCACATGACAGTACAGTTATTTCTGCTTTAGACATGCATGAGTAGAAAGACCAGGTAGCAACCAATTCATGAATAATTTATAAGTCATCATGAACTTGACTATAAACCATCTGCCGGACTGTGGACACACAATGGAACCTAAGAATATAAAATATGGCTTGCTATGTATTGCACAAATAGTTAACATCATCATTACGGATTATAATAATTTCTAGAAAAGCATAATTAGTAGTAACACTGGTTCACTCCGCATGGAGCATGCTATAAATGTGTATGAGTTTATTTAATGGTGAATAGGGAAACAGATTTGATTTGTTTGTGGTTGGCATCTCCTGCTGGAAGGAAATGATTATTTCTTTGTTTATTGACACAAAGCAAGCTATTCATTCCAATAACTAATATCAACATTACATAGTTTACTACCCAAAGTACAATAGATATTTGAAGTACATAAGAAATTATATTAATTGATAACTTCATCTTTTATGAAAGAGCATTTAATAAAAGGTAATAAGAAAGCCTTGAATAAATAGTTGGCTCAATTTTAAACTTGATTATTGACACATTAACTGCTCAGATTCGGTTTTGTTGTTTTGTAAGTATAGTGAGGACCAGGATATTTTTTGTGTGCCATAATATTGGCAACATATCTTGTCAGACACTCCAAAATCATTGTTTATATTGCCTTCATCACCATTTATGAATTGTCTTGATTTACTGCCAGAGAAATAGAGTCTGAACAAAAGAAATTTCTTGTCAGAGGCTCCCAAGTAGTTAAAGAATTAAAATCTAATTAATCATACTTGAACTCTGATAGTACCATAGAAAACAATGGTACTGTTGGTTCTCTTTTATAATGTAGTTTCAACCATTGAAGGAAACCAGCTATCAAGCAACTCCTATAGTTCTAACAAATTATTAATGTTTTAAAAACTTTTTAAAAAGCATTTGGCCCATGTACGAGGTCCGTTCAGGAAGTATCCAGCCATTTAATATTAACAGGAAAGAATAGCCTACATAGGGCAATGGTGCCTTAGTCCTCGTCAAAGTACTCTCCTTGGGATCTCCACTATCCCAGCATCACTTCCAGGATCGCCATCAGCTGCCTTGTTGCATTCTCCTTAATCTCCACCACAGTCTGAACTTTCCTCCCTTTCAATGGTGAAAAGCCAGAAGTCGCAGTGAGCCAAATCTGGACTGTATGGGGGCTGACAGACCTGGGTGATGTGATGTTTTGCCAAAAAACCTGAACGAGATGTGAAGAATGGGTAGGTTGTCATTGTGAATGCTATGGTCACACAGTACACAAGCTCACTCAATGGGTCTCATTGCCAACTGAGTAACCCCACAGAAGTGCGTTCATGCATGTGCAGTAATGTACACTCTGATTTGTTACCAAGTTACATGAAGACCACACAACAGGCTCTCGAGATATTCAAAATGGCTGGATACTCTTTGGATAGACCTTATATATTAAGTAGAATGGTAAAACAAAAGACTACAAGTTGAGAAATATGAAGTTCTAGTGCTGGGTTGGTGAAGCAGATTAATGCACAATCACACAGAAGATAAACTAATTCCAAACTAGAACAGCACTGCCTCATATGCCAGTCTTGTTTTTGCCGAATTCAGAACAATTTTGTACAATGTACAATTTAAAGCATATGTCCCCAGACTTTTCATGCACATGTAATATAGTTATATTCTTTAGTAAATTTCCCCAAATAAACAAGAATAAATACTATATTTAATGTAAACTGTCCTAATCAGGTTTTGTTTTATTTTATTTTTATTGACATTCATAGCAAAAGAAAAATGCCTCTAGATCAATTTTCAATGTATTTTTACCAATTGATAATCCTTAACTATTTTTGGATATTATCAAGTTTCTACTTAATCGTTAGTTCAACACCAAGATCAGGAAATAGACAATACATTTCTTTCTTAGATTTCTCAAGCATGAAAACAATTTGGAAAAGGTTTGGATAAAGCTTGTGACCTGCTTCACTTTTTACGGTATGGCAATACTGCAGGATATATATATATATATATATATATAGAAAGGATATACCAAAAGGTTCTATGTTCAGTGGAAGTATTTAGCACCCAACCAAGTTTGGATGAAAATGATGATACAAGACACCAAGTCTGGATGAAAATGATGATGATACAAGACACCAAGTCTGGATGAAAATAATGATGATACAAGACACCAAGTCTGGATGAAAATGATGATGATACAAGACACCACGTCTGGATGAAAATGATGATGATACAAGACACCACGTCTGGATGAAAATCATGATGATACAAGACACCAAGTCTGGATGAAAATCATGATGATACAAGACACCACGTCTGGATGAAAATGATGATGATACAAGACACCAAGTCTGGATGAAAATGTAGATACAAGACACCACGTCTGGATGAAAATGTAGATACAAGACACCAAGTCTGGATGAAAATGTTGATGATGATGATACAAGATACCACATCTAGATGAAAATGATGATGATACAAGACACCATGTCTGGATGAAAATGATGATACAAGACACCACGTAAATCCATTGATAACTGTTGCAGAAAATGGACAAGATAAAAACTAAGCAAAAATTAACTGACCAAGTCTTTTTGCACCATGTAAACAGGGGTCAATAAAAGCACAAAAGGACTGAACCACTCTCAGTGAAGTTGGCTGGAGAAAGAGAATGCAAATAGCATACACGTTAATTCACACACACATTGTGTACCTTTAGGGCAGATGTGATTGCAAAGCAAAGATTTTCTTTGCCACCAGCTAGGTGAAGAGACAAAATTCAGACTTGTTAGTTCTTACTCCTCACTTTTTACTCTCTATTTTTTTCCTACTTACTTATACATATTACCATCCCCACTACCACCTCACCACTTGATTCACCACTTTTTGGCAGGGTTTTTGTTTTTACTTACATTTTGACAAGGCTTGGTTAAACAGGAAACAAGGTAAAGTGAGATTTCTTCTTTTTTTTTTTAAGTTAAGGGAAACAAACAGAGGGCTATACAGTGCATTCTGGTTGATCAAAACTGAATTCTTTTTGGCAAAACCATGTGAAGAAGACACAAATAAAATTCTGGCAGATACTAGACACTCAAGTGAATTCATATAAAAAAAATCAGAGTGGTAGTGCTTTCTTTTCTGATTAGCCTTGGCCAGTCACATAGAATGGGTCATGAGAATATCTGATGAATACAGCCAAATTGAGAAAGTAACCAAGAAGACTTTATCCAAGATCAACAAAACATAATCCCATATCAATAAATGCGTGTTGCTTTTGCTGGGGATTAGCAAACAGATGAGAAAGGCAAAGATTATTGGCAACAATTAACATAAACAGATTTTAAATTAGCATTTACAAGAACAAATTCACATCACTATTGTTTTCAACACAGTTTCTCCCATCCAAGCAAGCATTTTTTGGTCATGATTCAAGGTAGATTTTATGGATTATGAACATTGTTTTATATCAAATTGACTCCTACGTAATGGTAATTTTGTATTAAACAAGTTTTATAAAAAAACATGTTCAGTGTAACTTTAACTCTTAATTTCATATAAAGAAATTCAGATGTTAGATCTAGTGGAATAACTTTGGATCAGAGTTATTTCCTTTGCACTTTTATGTAATGTTTTTAATTTCTTTAAAGTCAATTCACAAAAGAGTTCTATTTTTTAAAATGCTATTCATTAAAGAGTTCCATTGGGCTTAGGAGCGCTTTCAAGCAGTTCATATATTTAAGCGTTAAATAACAATTTTAAAATGCCCTACCTTGTACAGGTTTCAGTTCAAACTAACTTCAAACTAAAAGTCTGTTTTAATCATCTTTATTTTTCAAAATAATTATTAATTTCTATTATAACTAAAATAGTGAGTAAACTGCTAGATTTAATCATCATAAAATGGCAGTCAGTCATCAATACCTTTTTCTTTATCCATTACAATAAAACATTCATGTAAAATTTACAATACCCAAGCCATATAAATATCTATATTCAACAAGCCAGGTAAGATTTACAAAGAAATATCTGTACCCTTAACTGATAATTACACTTTAATCATAGACTGCAACAGTCAAGAATTTTACATCACACAATGAAGATAATATATATCAACTATTTTATTAAATTTTATTTCATTCTAAGTTAACAATTATATTATGACCAGTCAGAATTACTTTCAAGTACAGCCCTTAAAATTAACATACAGTGGGCACATATTTGTCAGATCTATTAACTAAATAATATTTTTTTTAAGTGTATACCAATTCTGACACTCAAATGTACGTAAAATCAGTTATTCATATCTTAGACAAAATATCTATATTGTGGTATTCATAAACATGCACACATAGGTAAAGCGTCTGACTCTTTAGAGACTCCCCCCAATGGAGTATGAAGCCTGGTGATGAAGACCCGGTTTCTGTTGCATGCGTCAGTTTAGTGATCCTTGCAAGTTTCAAGTCTGGTCTAGAACATGACTTTTATTCCTACAAGTTTTTATGACCACCCCCTTGGCAGGATGCAAGTCCACCGAATGGATACCTCCACCCTAATCACACAGCTTAGCTTAGAGTATACTCAATTAGCTGCTGAGTGCACAGGGAAATTTATCCTAATGAAGAGTTTTCTACACTCTTTGCTCATACTGGGAATCGAACCCAGGACCTTCTGCATGTGAGGCAGACATGGTAACCATTACACCATCCAAGTGGACACATAGCTGATATCTTAAAGTTTGAAAACAAAGGAACTGCCAGCCATATCAGCAAAGACAATTCTTTATTTTGAGGTTAAAGGGAGACACAGGCCGGTACCCAATTGGGTGGGAATCCATCTTAATATTTCAGTCATCTGTCATAGACTAAAAACAAATAGTGCCTAGACACAACAGGTCAGAGGTAAAGGCATCAGTGCCATACCTTTATGTAACCACAGCTAAAACAACTACCAGGTGTTTCACATACAAACTGAAAGACAGAAAACTGGGTCACCATTTTTGTGCTTGTCCACTGGGAGATCTGACCATAGAAATGGGATGGGATATTTAACTAAAATCAGCCTGAATAGTATATGATTATTTATGTCTAAAAATAGTAGTGAATTTCTTTAATGGCAATTAAAATATAATTAGAAATCTAAAACATGCAACAATTTTATTTTCAAGCTGAATTGTATTAGAATTTTGTCTTTCTTTCCTAATCAAAATTATTTACCCTGTCTTGGAAAAGTATTCCGGGGTTAAAAATACAAACTTTTCCATTGGTCAAAATTTGACCAATGAGAACCCCCCTAAAAAGGGTCATGTGACCAAAACCCTAAGGGCTGCTGGGTAATCTCTCACTGGGCCCTACCTCTTTCTCACCCGGATGTCCAACGGAATGCATCGGCTTGCTTGGGGTCCGTCCCAGCAGTATGTCGGTATCCCCTATACAAATGGACCAACACATTCAAGCGACATCAAACTTTTCCTAACAGTATGAAGCTGTCAGTGGGCAAAAATGCCCCAACACCATATTACTGTGTCGGACAAACTCTGCACTAAAAAATACAAAAAGAACTCTTCTCAACACTGACCACTAGGCCAATGCTAAAACTCTACAGAAATGAAATTCAGCTCTACAAAACCTTCTCACAAGCTTTCAAAACTACAAAAAACAAATGAAATTCCACTCTTTAGACCCTCTTAATAAAAGTTTGGATATTTGGAAGACCAATTGTTGTTTGCACTTGTTTGTTCTTTTCACGTGTTGGAGTCGGGGGGGTCCTTATTGCGGTAACCTACAAACTTCCTACAGGATTATTAGAGTAGTTTTAAAAATAACCAATTTTGATTATTACCAATAATTATGTTTCATCATCTTTATCATTTTTGAAATCAAAATCATAACAAAAACATTTGCTAACTTGAATTATAGACAACTCAAATTGTGGAGTGATAGCCTTGGTTTTTTGTTAGAAAAAAAAAACATACCTAGAAAGATGGAAAAATCAAACAGTATGCCATATAGAATACAGATAAATTAATTAGGGATACAACAGTAGCAAGTAGGCTTTATGGGGTGGAGTTACTAGTCCTACAACCAACCCTCCTCTTTTATATGGGCTTGAGACCAGCTATAGTGACTGCCAAGCTGTAGGTACTTTTCAGTCAGAGTAACCTTCTCTTAGATAGACTATCTTACAGGGCTAAAGGGCTCTGACTGCCCTGCTATTTACCCATAGCTGGGGAGAGAAGTGGCTTCATGCCTTTCCCAAGGGCATTAGTGCGAAGTGTACACAAACAGCCCTGGCTGGAACTCGATCTCATTCTGCCAATTCTGTTTTCCTGGTAACCGTTACGCAAATCTGCACCTCCTCTCCTATCAGCATACAAAGCATGTATTTTTTATCATAAGGACATTATACACACATAAACTGATGATTCAATAGTTCAGAAGTCTTTCATTTTTGCATTAAAAAAAAATACCAATATTAAAAAGTAAGGGAAAAATCTCCATTCAAAAACAGAAGCCTAAAGAGAGGAAGAGCAATAAAATCATGTCCTGTCCTATATTTTATCACTGAGAAATTTCATTTGAAAGTGTTCACAAGGAAGTCTTCAGGAAAGTTCCCATTTAGTCGAACTTAATAAGCAGCAAAAGTTACTCCCCCACTTTCACACCGCCTCCACGCACACTGTGAGATTCACTATCAGTTAATATAGATTTATGAGTTACCTTTAATAGGAATCAAGGTTCTCAGCAACACACATTTATCTATAATCATAAAATAATTTCATTGATGTAATGCACAGCTATATGTTTTATGATTTTCAAGTACATTTGTGTGTACAGAAGTCATGTAGAATCAAATACCAAAACACATACATAACAGGCAAAAAAAGTTTTTGTTGCCTCTTCTTTTGAATGAAACAGGTATACTTATTTACATCCCTATAGACTTATATTAAATGCATAAATGCCTGTGAAAATAAATCTGAATTATATGTGAATATTTGGAAGTAATTATTGCACTGTCTGGCATTATTATATCGGTGTCCAAATCATTCAACTATAAAATTATAAAATCAGAAAAACACTAGTTTAATTGAATTTATTTAGACATTGCCAAGAGACCAGAAAATCTACTACTCTTTATATAAATGCTTGCAATCTATAAATTCTCATAAGTCCTCATGATAAAAGAAACAAAACCATCAAATACAAATATTTTTCTAGAAAATACGTTTTCAGAACGTTTTCAAGGACCATTTCAATTTCCAATACTATTAACTACAACAAGATTGTGTCTGGACATTTATTACTTCGGTTAACCAAAGTAATAAATTTGTTGGCAAATAATGTAAAATTTAAACCTCTTACACCTGCTTTACAATTAGGTTTAATTAATCTATGCCTATATAACTTATAGGCTATATAAGTTATATAAGCAGGTGAAAAGCCCAGTTGGCAAAACATCAATTCGGCAAAAAGGTTCGACGAAATGTCCACCTGATGAAACGTCCACCTGACACAATGTCTGTCAGCTAACTTGTTTTCGACAAAACATCCATCAGCAAATAGTCCAAGAGCCCAACAGAATTGCTATCCTAAAATATATTCTTTAACCAATAATAATGGTATAAATAGTATATTGGCCTATGGAAGCCATTAGGCAGAGATATCCTGTGCACTAATGTTCCTTGTGGGGGTTACCACCCTTTTGGCTCCATGAACCTGTACTCTGTGCCTATTGTGCCATTTAAGATACATTATTTAAATAAAATAATGATTCACAGAATTAAATAAAGAAGATTACACAACATTTCATACTAAAAATTAAGCTATATATCCTTTTACAGAGTGCAGTACTATTTGAGAACTATGAATGACATTTTCATGCATTTGTTAATCATAGTCAACCCATCTTGATGTAAACCCAAGAATTCTTAAGGGCATTTGGTAAGTAAAAAAGTCAACTTTTTGTTTGACATTAACTTTATTGAAGAACATATTTACCATTTTGTTCCACCATCTTTTGCCATCTTCACAATTCCATCCTCTCAGAACCTTTTATCTTTCTCAGCAAAGAACTGCTCTAGATGCCTTTTGCAGTCTCCCAAGAAATATAAATTCTTTTCATTAAGAGAATTCTCTAAAGACTGGAATAAATGATAATCCAAAGGTGCAATATCTGGTGAATAAAGCCATCAAAACTTCCTCGTCAAGCTTTAACAACTATATCCAATTAGTAAAACATTGATTACCTATTACCCCCAACAAAAACAACATCAAACTGCTTATATAAGTTCATATTACATTGCAAACAGATCATGTCTCTTCAATTGATAGCAGATAATAAAAAGAATAAATGAAATATTAGAAAACTCAAATGGACTCATTAACTGTAAGCAATATCTGTTTGACAATAAAAACAAGAAGTCCTCAATATGCCAGATAAATTGAATATTTGTTATTCTAACTGCAGAGCATCACTTCAATTTCAGTCCGAGTATTGAGTAATTTAATCTATTTGTCAAATGTCTCCTCCCATGTCATCACTTTCCCCCAATGTTTAATGATGCTTATTGATGTATCCATCAATAGGGCTTGCATGCAAGTATGCATGCTTTTGATTAACCACCTTCATGGCTGATTTCACAGAGAGATCATTAGTTTTGTGTCCAAGGATACATTTATATAACATTAGAAAGTGAGAAATGAACTGATATGAGTATTGAAAGGACAAGTCTTTACAGAAGTATTTTCCTTTGATTGCTAGCCAAGAGAATT
>VCCN01003999.1:627381-641549 GCA_006491835.1 Architeuthis dux
ATTCCGTAACATGACAGTTTTTGATGAATAGACCAATCAGAGCGTAAAGGACGTAGATTGTGACAAGGAGAATTATAGTATAGATAATTCTAAGTTTAAACTTCTAGCATAATGTAATTTTTTTTTAAATGTCACCATAAAACAATAATAAACATTTTCAAAAAGCATGTATAGTAATTATCACAAAATGATTTATACTCTTTGCAATTAATATTTTAGTATAAAAAAACATGCATCCACTCAGGATGTAACTATAACAAAGTAACAACAACACCTGCACATATGTAATTAATATGGAAATGTTAAAAACAATATACAAGTTAGAAAAGTCCTATCACAATAGAAGTATTAACATTTATGAGCAAATGCATTTAAGATGACAAAATGTTTATGTGAAAATAAAACAAATATCCTATTGCTTTTCTTTTCCTATTCATACCTAATTATTTAATCATTAAATATCAAAACCATTTCTAATTAATCATTACAAATTCAAAAGTACTCTTTTAAATATCATAACTTTTATATGGCATTTGATTTGAATTAGGTTTCAATATTTATTTCTTCATGCTATTAATTTGATTGCAAATTACTTCCTGATATTCAAGTAAATTATCACAAAAAGTTACAGAGATTAGTACAAAAACTGTTTCAGGAAATACAACTATATTTATCATTGCATTGTTGATAAACATACAAAAAGGTCAATTTAGTGCAAAAGACAATTTTCCAACAATATATTCAGATATTTCTTTCTGTAATAGAAAGAAATATCTGAATATATAAATTGTTTTTAACTGGATTTTCATGCTTAAACATGCATTCATAAAGAACGCTGTAGTCTGAATGTGTGATTCAAGCTCATCTGTAGTTAAATTGGTATTTATTCACATACGACACACACACACACACACACACACACACACCTTTTAGCTTTCATGCAAAGTTGTCACAACATTTGGAATGAAGAAATCAAAATAAAATAAATAAAAGTCGCGAGATTACTCATAAGATGGACATAAAATGACATAGCTAATTAATTTTTTTTAATGAATTATATTTATTAGAAAAGTTACGATGCTTCACTCTCTAGCTCTTATAAAATAAAGTTATACTGTTGCCCGTTTTCACAATATTTACAATTAAATAGACAATGTTGTAAAAGTTGCCCACATCACCTGCTGATAAGAACTGAAAGAAAAATAGACTGACTGAAATGAAATATGACAATTCAGTAATAAAGTAGGAATTTCTATGACAACCTTCCTCATAAATACCAGTAATCAATTTATTTTAAACTTTCTAAGATAATCTCTATAAGATCCTTTTTCGTGAAT
Source organism: Architeuthis dux (assembly GCA_006491835.1). NCBI lineage: Eukaryota > Metazoa > Mollusca > Cephalopoda > Oegopsida > Architeuthidae > Architeuthis > Architeuthis dux. The sequence continues at coordinate 628,719 of VCCN01003999.1, forward strand.
CTAAGAATCTATATTAATGGCTTACTAAACATTTCCCCAAACCCCCACCCCCACCCAGCAACATACCAACTTACCAAGACTCAATTGTATTATTCTTATTTAATGCATCAAAATAATTCGTAAATTTTTTTTTTAAAATTTAAAAAAGCATGCAAATAAATATATTCAATGGAGCAACAAGAGACTTAATCATAGTTTTCATCCTTCTCACGTTACCTTTTTCTCTTGTATGGTAAGATCCTTTTTCTCCTTCTCTTCGTCTTCCTCCTCTAGCAGTGTTGAGATTACAGATGCACTATTATTATTATCAATAATAATAATATTGGTGGGGCTCAGGGCTTTTTTCTTGTACTTGTAAGACCACTTCATCATGGTAATGCAGCAATATTTTGTTAAGAAGATGTCTTTTTACAGTGAGGAGAGTTTGAAAACAATAGTTTCCAGATAGAAAAAAAAAATATTAGGCGTTGCTGTAGAAGACGTAATGTACTCTGGGCACAAGATGAGGAATTGAACAACGGGAAGGCGGCACTATCCTCCGGGGTAAGAGTAATAATAACAGCAATAATAATAACAACAACAACGCTGCAACCACTGCTCTCGGCAGCTGGATATAAAGCGACATGTGTGCTCTGGTATTAAATAGATTCCCAAGCATCCCAACAACAGTGGTCGGTGGCTGTCTTCCTGTCGTCAGCAGTTAGAATTAAAGAGTGCTGTTGTCCCCCAGAGATAAATGCAGGTAATCCACATGGTCCTTGGGTTGATATACTGGCTGACTCCAGCTAACATATACGGACACGGAGGCACACACATGATGTTATACACAGCACTTCATAGGGGCGCTGACACAAGTGCACGCGAGCTCTTGAATCATAAACTAAAGACATAAAAATGATATGCTAACTGCTGGGAAATACTTAAGAAAAGGAAAAAGAAGAGAAAGAAAAAACAACTTCCTCCCCCCCTACTTTTTCACCTTCTGATCTGGTGGTAGTTTTGCCGTTCGAAAGTGTACCAACCTTAGCCAGCTCATGTGTGCCTGGCTACTTTGCAAGCAGGGAAGATGTAATAGGGGCAGGGAATTTATAACTTCTTGTCTACCACACGAAGATGCTCAAATCGTTTTGACAACAGTTATATACATACGTAATCCATACACTACGTGTTTTCAATTTTTCTTTTACTTATTTAGTGGTTAGCTGCCAAAACAATTTTAGCGGTTCTGTTAAAGATATCAACTTTTTAAAAGCTTCCAGGGTTCAAGCAAGTCTAAGAAACACTCTATCCAAATATCTAGTAGAGTTGTTGCATACTTATGTTTCTTTTTCCAATGATAGAGCACCGTAAAAAAAGTAACTTACAATATACATCTTTCAAGGAAGCCAATGAAAAAAATAATTGTCCCTAATATTTATAGATAATACATTTTTTCCAAAAATTGTTCATATAAACGGTTATCTCTGAATATCTATTTTTTAATTAAAATTATTAGATAGAAATATTAAGTGTTTTTTAAAAATTGTTTTCTCTTCATATGAAAAATAATTAATCTCAATTTAATGAGAAAAATATCCAGATATAATTAAAAACATTTACACTTTCCCTATTAATTATTAGCTATAAACACCATTTGATATATTTTATGCTCACAAAAGTGACTTATCCCATTAAATAAGTATGAATAATTTTTTTTAAATTGAACCTAAGTTAAGCACCAATTACACAGAATTTACTGGAATGAATCAACTATATTTCATATAATAACCTTTTTATCTATAAAAAATAAACCTATAAAAATACAAGAAAATCTCTAGGTTCAAAGAAGACAATGATAAAAAGAAATTTGAGTAAAATCTAACCAGGTCATTGTGATGTGCACAAATTAAGATAATGTGCCAAATCTTGAGAGAGAGAGAGCAATGAATCTTTATTAGATCCCCAAATCCCAAGAGACAAATACAAGTCAGATGAGTTTTGTGTTATGTTGCCTTAAAGATAAAATCAGTTACCAACTTCATATACCTAAAAATGAAATAATTCCCCAAACAGTTTTCCTGAAATATACCATATAACTTATATTATTTTTACAGCTTGATTAAGGAACATAAACTACTTCCTTCATATCTATATTCCCAAAGGCTTCATACTTGTTGTGGCTTGCACTTTGGCTTCCCTCCATAGCAGATTTCTTGTTTCTCATGATTTTAAATTTGCACTGTAAGCAAGTTTTATAAAAGAAAACTTTCAAGACTTCTATTCCACTTGCTAACAATATATATTTCAATCTTTTTGCCGTACATCTTTGGCAATTCTACCTTCCAAATTGTTACTGCTGAAATTAATTAACGTTCAAATATAAAATAGGTAAGCTATTAAAGCTCAGTTCTAATTCAGTGAATCAATGATGTAAATTGTTGCAGAAATCTCATTTTTAAAAAGTAGGCGCACTCAAAAGTTACCAAAGTTTACCATTATTCCTTTCATAAGAAGAAAAAAAATGAGAAAACTTAACTGAAGCACAAGTTTACATTCTAGCTTGAAATTGCTGAAGTTAAAAAATTAAAATTGGAAAAATAAATTACTGTAAGAAGGAAAATCTACACCACTTTTAGAAATAGCTTCATTTTTCACACACTAACTTATCAATAATTTTCTTTGATTTTTTAAACATTGCTGTTATAAATAATGATGACTGATGATTCTATAACAGGCATTAAGAAACTTATCTCTGTTAAGCTTACACCCAGGAAACTGTATGATATGACATTGTAAACATGGCCAAAATGTACCTACAAAAATGCTATACAAGAATAGCAGCTAAAAAATTTTGAAAGGTAAAAGTTTAACGGTATCCTTAAATACTGTGTACAACAAAGATACATTAACAAAAATGTAACTCCAAATCAATTTTTTGTTTTTACTTAAAAAATATTAATTTAAAATTATCAATTAAATATTATATTATTAATACTCAATACTCATGATCTCTAAAGAGTAGTTTCTGCTGAAGAAAACATTAATATCAGGCAAACCACATAAATCCAGCCCATTTGTTGCAAAAAACCCTCTGATTGGTGCAATTAGAATAATCACATTTCTTAGATTCATCAAGTTCAGCTACATCAAATGTTTTCTTTTTTTCATTCTTTTTTCTAAGCTTGGTATTTCCACGTATAAAAATAAAGAGTTAAATCCAGTGGGTAAAAATCCAATGTCAGGTGTTCTTTACCGGGTCTATTCCAACTAAGTGAAGTGGTTAACAAGACCATGCCAAGGGAAGACTGTACTCACAATGAAAGAATGAATATACAACACGTTAGCCTGACACTCATGGGCTTTACTGGTGGTGGTGGTGTCAACAGTAGTGTAGAGACTAGTAAATGCTTCACTGTCGTCAAATTATAGTGGGTGTGTTCTCACCTGCAAAAAGGCCAATCTTGAATGACAGCTGATCAAGTGGGAGGGATTGTTAGAAAAGAGATGGGGACCAAAGTTAGACTAGATTTCTTTTAATCTCTTTATTATTGACGGAGAAAAGATTATTGTACAGAGACAGTTTTCCAAGAATCGTAATTATCTTTTCAATTAGTTTGAATTGATAAAATAAAAATCCTAAAAGAAATGTTTACATAGATTGGGGAGGACAACAACTGCAAGTTTCTATTCCTTCAAGAAGTCTCTTTTAGTCTTTATCAACCTGTCACTTTTTTCTACATCCTGAAAGTAGGACCAATAACTTATTTCCGAACTTGTTACTCACAAAATACGCTTTTTAGCATAATTCCAGGAAATAAAAAGTATTTTTTTTAAAAGTATATTTACACAAAGTTATCCCTTTAGAAAAGTAGAGAATATTAGGCCCTCCACACTTGGATGATTGGTGTAACACAATCTTCCTCTTTCCCCACAACACCATATGGCCTTGTCCCATAATACTAAGCTTGGTACGGTCTGAAACTCACTATTAGTACACAAAAGTATTTTTTCTTTTTTTGTGCAAAATAAAAATTGTCTACACTACTGCCACTTTTTTTTCAAGACTGAAGCCCTTCGCTGATACAGGATTTTGAGGTTAGTGTTTTTGTATTTGCAATTTTGTATCAACTGATCTTAGAATAAACATGTTTGTAATATGGGGAGGGCTTTGAAGACCAACAATGACCAATGGAAAAGTGGTGTTTAATGTAGCTGACATCCAGCTCTTTTTCTCCCTTTCAGTGCTTGGCCACTATCTTCAGTAGGCTGCCCAACATTACCAGTAATATTAATGCGGTGCCCCTATATTTGTTTGTCAAATGTTTAATATACCAGTACTTTGTTATAGGGTGGGTTATGAAACCAATCAACTGGTATTTTGAGTAGAATTTTAAGGTCACTACTTATTTTTGTATCTGGTTTATAGGATGACCCTGGATTTTGGATGTTTTTTGGATGCTTCAAGTGTCATCTTATCAACCGAAATATACGGTATATCAAATGAAAAAGAAACAAAACAAGTAGGTTAATATCAGAGACATGAATGTTTTGGGGAATAAATCAACAGAAATATTAAAATATAATGAGTCTAAATGAATAAAACAATTCTTGAATCAATTTTTTTTACTATTTAGATATAAATGATGAAAGATCATGGTATAAATGATGAAAGATCATGGTATAAATGATGAAAGATCATGGTATAAATGATGAAAGATCATGGTAGGAATGATTTTTTAGAATGTTTCAAGCTTAGCCGTTTTTTCTAAAATATCCATTGTGTAAAAATCCTAAAATTACCTTTTCCCAGCCAGTTACATTCAAAGTTCAATTATGAACTTTTACTCAAAGTAATTTCTCCTAAAGTACATATCCTACAAGGTCCAGGGAGTTAATGGAAGGTAATACCCATCATCTTGGGTTATTTCAATAAAACAAGACTCATGACTCAAAATAACTGACACTGAACAATGTACCAAATCATGAATAGTATCAAAAATGCATATCCCTACTAGTGCTGGATAAATCATATATGAAGTTCACTTGTGATTAGCCAAGTGAAAAAACTAATTCCGTTCTGTTTTTTGTTTGTTTTTGTTTTTGAGACAGTATTTTCCCAATTAGTAAGCATAAAAAATACTAACAAATGGTACATCAAATAGAAAATATTTGCATAATACATTAAATAAACATTTTCATTACAAGCAGAATAATAAATGAAAGCAGCAACTGAAAGCAAAAAATGTGACATTGCACAGGTCCTTCTTCACGGAAAATACTTTGCATGAAAAGCTTTAAGCTAAAAATGAACAGTAAAATATCTATAAACATGAAACTCTAAAAAATAAAAGATTTTCTGTTGTGGCTGCTAAAAAAAAACTATGTAAACAATAAAGAACTTTTTTTTTAAATTGTAAACTGAGAGTTCGGGCTGTGGCTGCATTATTGAGCGTAATTGCAGAGATCAGTCTCCTCCTTAGAGGATTAACGGGATCACCATGGAAGGTTCTCTGCGTGATCCCACCTGCTGTTTTACCCATGGATGGCTTTCCCAATGTCATTAGTGCAAAGTGACCACAAATTTTTTAGTGCCAGAGTTTGAACTCGATTCGCTGAGTCCACTGTCCGTGACATTACCCCCACGGCCACCTCGCACCTCCAAGTATAACACATGTAACACAAGGCAAGAAAAATACACAAAAAGCAGTCAGTGACTGTGATTGATTAATTACAAAACAGAAATAAATATTCATATCAAAGAGCAAACAACACAAGTGGATGAATGAAGAATGGCACAGTTTTCTTAGGGTTTTTGATTTTTTTTTTAATAGGTGATGTCATCCATAGGCATATATGGAAACTGTTTCAGGTGTGGGCATTCTTTCCCTTTTATGGGTCTAAATCGGGAGGGGGGACTCCTTTTTTCATGTTTCAGGGGTCAAAATTGGGGGGAGTTTTCACTTATACGCATCAAAACCGAAGGGGGATCTTTTCCCTTTTGAACAGGCACTGCCCTAGTAGAAAGAATCACAGAAATGAAATCTGAAAGTATGATTTTAAACTACTTAAATTATTCTACCTAAGCATTTCTGAAGTCAAATTTTAAAAAGGAGGAGGAAGAGGATCTTACCATACAAAAGAAAAAAAGGTATCCAAACCATTTGTTAAATGATGAGTTGAATCAGATGGCATTATTTCAGATTCCATTATTAGAGCCCATGCACTAAAAATTTAATTATTTTTCTATCTGCATTTCTCAAATACAGTAAGGTAATATATATCTTGTATAAAAACAGGTCTGATTAGTCACTACATAGAAACTGTCATGTGACCAACCTCTTTTGGCAGCATTCCGTGTTAGGGGTGATCAATTAAAAATTTCGGAAATGGAGTGATCAATGAATAAATAACTTCTCACAACTTTTGTTGTGTGGTAATCACTAAAAAAGTCTGAATTTAAAAAGAAAAAATATGCGTGAATGCTGCCGGACACAAACTAAGGGACCAATTTTCAAAAAAACAAAAAAGTTCTTTCTAGATATAATAAGGATTAAATGCATGAATGTTCAGCCCTCTAGCTCCATTGATGTGGCCTGTACATCAACACATACATAGATAGATTTCTTCAGTTTTCAAGTGAGTCTGGCTATGTTGACAGTTTGTGACAGTTTCTAATACTTTTTAAAATAACCATCAATGAAAGATAAAGATATCTGTTAAATGAAAGCAGTTGTTGTGCAGATATGTTAAAGACAATAAATATATTAAAACCATCCATTGATGCAGAGAAGAGCTAAGCCAGTTAATATCAAAATCAATACAAAGATATTAGATTCATAAAGAAACAAATCAGAGAGAAAGTAATCAGTAAGAAAATACTGCAGAATCAATTTACGGAAATTGAGGAGGCCAAACAAGAGTTTCCATTGGTTATATTTAACTTGTAAACTTATTTTCAACTGAAGCGCTCAAGTTTAATCATATTGGGTTGATTGTACAAGACTAGTTATTAGATGTGCTATGCTTCTCTAGCAGGGATCATTGTCATTGACTATCTGACAAGTCAACATATCAACTTAACCTTTTAATGACATAAAAGAATATGTTTGTTCTTTTTTTAAAATCAATTCGTAGAGTTCGTAAAGTTGTGTTTGTTTTTTTAAGAAGATAGATTTTTTTAACATATCTTGTATTGCATGTTTATTTTTTTTAACATTTAACTGAACTCGTGTTTAAATAGTGCATATATGGTCTGACTTTCAGGGTTGTTTTATTCTACTAGGTCTGGTACATGTTATCACAAAATCATTTTTTACTGACAGTTCCAATTGCTGTACATTATTCTCAAAGCCATGTCCTTAAAGCTAAAGAATACATCCAGGCCAACACAAATTCTTTACTTGTATTGTTCAGTGATAGACAAGCAAAACATTATACATAACAGTAATTGGCTTGCTGTATGTACATCAATAAGTCCATAGCTTAATGATGAAAAAAGCATTTATTTTATACAACAAATATTTATTTTTAAACATAATCTCCTTCCTTGTCATTGCACTTAATTCCTAGGTGAGTATTAATAACAGATCAAACTTTATACAGTGAAAATTTCAGATCAAAATTCGGCTAATAACTATGTCTCAGCATTTATTTTAAATAAATTATTGATCAACCCGTGTATATATAATTTTTATCAATCAATGCCAGTAATTTTTATTTTACTTTTACAAGTATTCAAGGAGAAGAGTATTGCTATCGTTCCGAGTTATATTTCCGAATTTTGGGAAATGTAAGTGTAAAATGATAAGAAAAGACACAAAGCCATTGACTTTGTCACTAAACATCTGGAGGTTGAACATTAAGAAAAACAAGAGCTAAGTTTGTGTACTGTTTTAGTTATAGAAAAAAAGCAACAGCATTTAGAAGCATTGAAATACAGGTCAATACTAAAAAGCTAGTGACAAAGCCACAGAGCATTGTACCAAAAGATAACAAACAAGCCTGACTGCTGCTGGGTCAAACTCCACTCCTATTCAGACTGAAGATGATTACTGAAACTTTTGTATTGTATATATAATAACTAAATTTGTAGGTATATAAGACTTGTCAGTTTAGCTCAGTTGGTAAGAGAGCCGCCTTCGAATCACATGGTCGTGATTTCAAATCACGGTAGGGAATTGTTAATTTTATATATCGGTTTAACATGACGTGATAGACAAACAGTGAAAAGTTTACTCCTCTAAATTAGGTGAGGATTGTTCTTGTTACGAGGGGAAAACAAAGTCAACTCCAACTTAGACTGGGGTTTGACAAAAACTTATTTTATATGCAATCTAAGATAGCAGTGACTGTGAAGAAGAGTAGGAATTCAGTAAGTTGGCATAAATACCTACATCATTGAGAAAATCCAACTCATTCTAAGAGATTTTTGTAGTAGTTTATTTTCAGAAAAAACATCACTAATAAATAAATAAAATGATAAAGGTAATATTTTATACATTAAAAATCACATGACATACACATATAACATATACTTATGTATTTAATTTTACTCAATTATATTGCGTGTTATTAACAAATTCTTGATAATGGTTTGGTGAAGAGACAAGTAAATAAATCAATAACAACAAAAAGCAACAGGGATATTAATGTAGTTTCACCAGTAACTTATATAAATGTACAATGTAAAATTTATATGTGGCCACACATAAGTGCCCAATGCAGCATTTTTAAAAAGTTGATATTTTCGCTATTTTTAGAGCTACAATGTTCAGCTTCTTTTTTTATTATCTTTAAGCTTGAACACTCTGCATTATGATTTATAGAATGTTCAAGCTTCAGAAATTTAAAAAAACTGAGCATTGTAGCTCTAAAAATAACGAAAATATCAATATTTTTTTAAAATGGTGTGTTGGGCACTTATCATGTGTGGCCACTCATATATGCTCAATCTGTAAGAAAAAAAAACGTTTGCCAATGTTGAATAACTAAATAGCAGAAATATTGCTTTCACAAAGATTTCAATTCCATCCTCTTCATCTACTTTCATAAAGTACCTGTCACTTTTTTGATAACTGAACACAATAGAAAATAAAGCTGAGAACCTAATCCCCATTGTTATAAATACTTGTTAAGCTACAAAAGACATTCAATGAAATTATCTTAGTGTAAGAAAATTGGCCACATTTAATGGTTAATCCATAAGAAAAAGGTCATAAAAAGGTGAAATCATCCACGTAAATTGCTTGTACAAGGTCTGTCCAAAAAGTATCCAGCCATTTAATATTAATGTAAAAAAAGTTTATCAAGGGCAATGGCGCCTTAGTCCACTTCAAAATACTCCACTTGGGACCTCTCACACTTATCCCAGTCTCCTTTCCACTTTTCAAAACTGTCTGCAAAGTTCTCTTTTGGGATCGCTATCAACTGCCTCATCGCATTCTCCTTAATCTCGTCCATGGTCTGAAATATTCTCCCATTCAATGGCAATTTTAGCTTTGAGCAAAGCCAGAAGTCACAGGAATCCAAATCTGGACTGTAAGGGGACTGAGAGACCTGGGTGATGCGATGCCTGTCAAAGATTTGTTCTGTTTATGGCCACCGGTATTCCCCAATGGTCACCAATCTAGTTACTGACCAAGTTCAATATTACTTAACTTAGGTGATCTTACAAGAACCAGTCTATCCAACATGTTTTGGCCGTAACCCTTCAGCCTAAGGAAGAGGTTCCTCAATCCTAGTCCTTGTGCTGAGTGCTTAGCAGAGAGGCATTGAGTGCCATTTTTAAAGTCTTTAGTATGACTCGGCAGTGGATTGAAACACAGCCTACTGAACAGGAGGCGAGTACTCTGCCACAATGATTGGTTTGATGCAAGTGAGTTTCAAATTTGATAAAAATGTGAAAAATAAATTTCTTCTTTGACCAATAGTTAAAAACAGTGATTTCTTTTAATCCGTCAACTTTAACCAATAAATAAATCATAAAAATAAATATAAGTGGCCAAAATACATCTAGATGTTTTCAAATTACCAGAAATTTAAGATGTATATGAATCAAAATGTTACAGACTCATATACACTTAGAATAAATTTCTGCAAAATTCATAACTATCTATTTAAAATTATCAATATTAGAATTTACATTTCCTGAGCGACTATCATATATTCATATTCCAAAAAATTTCACAATCCAGCACAAAATCGATAATTTGTCATGCTTGCCTTTCAGTTTAAATGGACACAATTCTTAAATCAATAGCCATCATAACTTGTCCAGTGTGTTTTTAACAAATAAAATTAAGAATTATTCAACTTTTCAAATGAACATTTTGCCCTTTATCTTTAAGATGAAAACATTAAACAGTTATAAATTAAGAAAAAGATCTTCTGCATATATCTACAATAGATCTATCTAGTAGTTCTGAAGACACAAAAACAATACACATGCAGCACAATGACTACGCTCATGATAATCTAATGAACTAATTTATGAATGACTTGCTTAAAGTCAATAAGAAATAAGGAAAAGCATTAGCAACTGTGTGTGAAATTCTAAAATTTTTCTATATTCTTTTTATTTGTTTAAATGTTAAAAATTGGAACTCCTTGTAAAAAATGGATACTAAATAAATGTATTTACTGATACTGACTTAGAGTACTCATTCTTAGAGCAAACATTCAGATCTTCCAACTCCATCAGATGTAAAGTAATGAGCAATGCAACCAAGTCTGCTAAACTCCATGCAATTCTTATCTCATGCCATATAAGTATAAATGCATCAATATCAATATTCTATATGAACAAAATAGTAACTGGAAATTTGTATTTAAAAAAAAGTCTTTATTTAATTTTCATAATTTATTATAAAGAGTTAAAGGATTACTAATCATTTTGTGAAAAGTTTACAATGTTTTTATTAGTTATCTTTTTTTTTTAACAGCACTTTGTTCTTCAACAATACCACTTGAAAAAAATAGATTACCAATGAAGGGATCTTGAACTTCATCTAAGATCAAATCTTGGAGCATTCTTTTGACAAGATAACTTATTCAAATGGTTCTTCAGACGATTGAACTCCTTGTTATGTGTGTTGTAAACACAATGTTTCAGCCAATCTATTCTTCAGTCTTCTTCAGGTGTAAAATCGGAGTGTGATAAGGTAAACAGAAGTTTTTATTTTTAAAGAGGGTAACCCTTATAACGCAGGGCCCGGGTGTTTCTGTGTTTTTGTCTTGTCGGGTTTGGGTCTGTTGAGAAGCAGAAGCCACATTGGGTTGAACTCCACACTTGACTAATGCATTTAGTCGACATGTTGATGTGAGCTGCTTCTTTGATTTTTCTCTGCTTCCAACATCGTTCTCTGTCAATAATCTGGACTTCCTCCCAGATAGGAAGATGGTCGCCTTTCACATCTGAAGAAGGCCAAAAAATGGATTGGCCAAAACATTGTGTTTATAACACAAAGAACCATTTGAATATTAATGACCCTTCTCAAAACTATAGAAAAGATAACTTATGTCCACACATTCCTATCCTGCACAACACCTTTACCAGAAAATATGCTGATCAAAACTTTGAGAACATTTTTCAGTTCCCCTCTCCCCTACAAGTGTCTGGATATTTTCATTCCCACTCGAGCTGATAATTTCTCATCCAATAATTGCAATATATGAATATATTTACTGGCCAAAGCATACAGGGAGAAAAAATGTTCCCATTTTATTGTTTGCTTTTGGGCAATTAACAAGATTGAATATTTTTCACACATTAATCAGCCTTATTTTCATAATTGCCGCTTTTATCACAATACTTCAAATAGTAAAATTTGAAACTATCTTCAGCTGCAATATTGAATATAGTATACTTAAATCAAAGCAAACCCTGACCGGACACAGAGTTCATATAATTTATTAATTTATTCAAGGTTAATACAATTGTTATAAGTGAAGTAGGTATGCTTTTCTCTTGAGAGTCTAATTAAATTAAGTAATATCTTGAAACAAGTAACAGAAATTAATCTTAGCACATATTTAAACAGTGAAAACTTTTCTTTTTTTAAATTATAAAACGAGAAACTGTTGTTTAAAACACTGATGTAAAAACAACCAAAATGAATAATAATAAAAGAATCTAAATAAACGGAAATAATATGCCAGTTTATAATGAAACTGTAATGATTCATCTTATTTTCACTTTTTAGGTATGGGGAATTCTATAAGTATTCAAATGTACTATCATCTGCACAAAAAAATGAATGTATTAATTATCATATTTTAACGTATATTATTAAATATAATATAATCAACAGAAGAAAATCATCTTTTTGCCACTGTAGTATCAACTCAGGAGTACAACAACGAAAATGAAAAATTTATTTTACCTAATGAAACAAAAAAAATAGCACTGTGTAATGACTGGTCACAAAAGAATGAACAGGTTGGGTTAGCAAAATGATTATATTAGGAAAGCAATACCATTAATCAAAGCAAGTACAGATCAGGGTATTTATTTGCCTTCCCACTAAGGCAAATTTGACACAAGGTCAGGTTTAATAAGGGGCCCCACACTCATACATGTGGGTGGCGATAAAAATTGTCTAGTTCCCTCGGCACGCCTCAGGGATTGACGTGTAACCTACCCCTTTAAACGCAATGGGGTGGTGCAGCCTGGAGAGATGGACCCTTGGAGCCAAGATGGTAAGCAGGTATAGATCAGAGAATTAACTGCTTTCAAAACATTTAAATGAAACTTTAAAACTATCTTATCACTCACTATCAACAGAAGATCTGTGAAGACAAACAAATAATTCTGTCAATATTTTAAGAGTACTTAATGTAATTATACATATATAT
>VCCN01003999.1:673342-693615 GCA_006491835.1 Architeuthis dux
TTTCAAGCTTTTTTATGGCATATATCTGGCCCACCATCCACTTATTAATATGCAATCAGGCCCACAGAGACAAAAAGGTTGCCGACCCCAGCTTTAATGTATAAATCCATATGCCACATAACAACAACTTAGGCGAAATCTATAATAATATTTGTAACTAATATTTTATTTGTTCTGTGCATGCATTTTTATTAATCAATAAGTTAGAGTAATCAAGCAACATGATTTATATAAGGGGAAAAACTCATGCAAGCATTACCAATAACATTCATTTAATTTTACCTATCTTAGTTTGAGCTTATCTGATACATAAAATTCATTTCTCGTGGATTAGAAGTTTTTTTAATTATTTGGCTATTGAGAAGAAACTTCATTCTTGTTTTTTTAACATTTAAAAGTTTTGAAATAAAAAAAAATTAGCTACTTCACATATACTTCATTTAACAAAAACAGATCCACTATTTTAATCTGAGGAAAGGTTTATGGTGCACAATATACTAAGATACTAAAAAAATAGCCAACCTTTTTTTCTCTAGTCATTCATTTTCACACTAGTTTACCCATGCTGTCAAAAATGACGGCTTAATGGATACGCATTGCATTTTATATACGTGGATAATAGAGATTTGCGTTGCATTCTGCTGACCACAAACAGATTTTTTTTTATTATTTGTTTTTGTTATTACTTTTTATATTTTTATTATTCTTTAAATTCAGCATTTTTACTACATCATCAGAACATAAAATTCTATTTTACAACATCAGTTGCATCTCTTAGCGTGACAGAAGATTGCTAATTATTATGTGTGTGAATGTGGATTATTTTCTTTTTTTGCATTAACAGTCAGGAGATAATACCTAGATTTTAGTTGCAATAATTTCATAGTGATAATTGATTATCCTATTTCTATTATTACCAATTAAATAACAATCTATAAATCCAAAGTCACTTTTGTGATTCATCTTTATTCCATTGATATGCTTACAGAAAGGTTATATTACAAACAATAGAAAATTTGTGCTTCATTCTTCTGCTATATTAACTGCCAATCTGGAGAAAGAAAATTACTCACGGGTAAATCAATCTTTTTTAATTATTAATGGATGAAGTATTGTAACACACCACTTTTTTTTTATTAAATAAGCATAAATCAGATTCTGCTAATCTATGAAGTCTTCATGGCCGATTGGTAACAAGCAGCTAGGCATAAACTAGTCTCCCTTTGGCAATGAGGTTCCGAGTTCGATTCTCATTGAAGGTTTACTCTTTATTTCCGATTGCGCTGTTATTCGCTGCCATAGAAACAGTGGCCCGAATTAATAAGTTGTATAAAAAACAACTAAAAGTTTGGTTGAAGTCATACTCAAGAGTAATTTTGGGATGAGAATCTTGAAAACCGTTTTTTGTCCTATCTTTATAATAATGATAGTTTTTCTGTGTGTTTGTGTATAAGTATGTGTGTTACCATAACACAGCAAAAATGGCACATTTTTAGTCCCGCATCTTCAGGATGCTCTAATTTAGAGAATAAAACAAATCGATATGATTTTCAGCCATTACTAGTTTTAGTAGGGGGGTTCAATGTACTGTACAATTATAATGCGGAATTGGACATTGATTTTATGGTCAACGTGGTGATGTCAAAAAAGATCATAGAAACATTATTCAAAGATATATTAATTATATTGGTACAGGCATCCGGCATAGCGTGGTTCGCAATTTTATATATATATATATATATAATACTGTACAAATCAAAGAAACATTCATTATATTGGTACAGGCGTCCCTAATTATATAACGCATTTGATATAGTGCAGTTCGCGTCCCCCAATACAGTGCAGCTCACTTCCTCCGATATAATGCAGTTCACGTCCTGATATAATGTGGTTATAAAAATTTTGATATAATCAATTCGATACAAAGGAAATGACTTGACATCGAGCTTAATGGCCGGCAAAGACAGAAATCTTGTTGGTCTTCCTATGTTATTCATTGCCTATTTATTCTTTAATTTACTTCCAAGAATAAAATAAATAAATTGCAGAAAACAAACTCTGGTTAAATAAAGCAAACAACATTTAAGTGTAGACACAGCTCCTATTTGCAAAAAGAGAAATAAAACAAAAACAAAAACAAAAAAAAACAGGTTGAGAGGTTGGCAAACATAGATCAAAAGATGCAGCTTCAATGAAGCAGGTTTTGCAAAAACGACAAATTAATGAAACCATATATAATAAAAAACAAAAATACTAAAGTGTCTTGCAAAAAGCTGAGTTGATAGATTTGAAAATGAAAATTTGTTTAAATAGAAGTATGAATAGTGGCAGATGCAAAGTAATTAAAAAACAAAACAGGTCTGGTTAGTCACTCAATAGAAATCATCACGTGACCAACATCTTTTGGCATTATGTCATGTTGGGCGTGATCAATTAAAACATTTGGAAAAAGGAATGATCAATAAATAAGTTACTTCTCTTGTCTTTTGTTGGCTGGTGATAACTAAAAAAGTCTGAATTTAAAAAAAAAAACAAGTGTGCACACTGTCGGACACAAACTAAGAGACAAATTAGGCTTAAACCTACATTGTAAATTGAACCCCCGCACCAAAAAGCTATTTTTTTTGGGGGGGGGGGGGATTTTTTTTTTTTTAATTTTTCTAGACATAAGGAGTAAATGTTAAAATCTTCAGCCCTCTAGCTCCATTGGTGCATCCTGTACATGCCACACATACAGTAGCCAGACCAACTTAAAAACTGAAGAAACCTATGTTGATGTTAACAGTTTTGGTAGACGGTTCATAAGACAAATATTGAGGCAATCCAGAAAACCAACACCAAGTCAACCAATCAAATTACCTTAAGATACAAAGATCCTGATTAAGCACATCTACAACGGAGTATTGTGAGGGTAATCTTATATATTTATTTCATTTTGCTAAACATTGCATTGTAGCTGGTTCAAATTTGAACCACAGAAACAACCATATTCCAAACTATATTCATTAAAATATATCTGTTCATGGATACCTAAAACCTACCAATCCTGATGTCATGTACACACACTACATCATTACACCTCATAACTCTTGTGAGTGAGTGAGTGTGTGTGTGTGACAGAGACAGAGAGATTGGTCTACCTTCAAAAGGTCTGAGATTGTCATTTCAAGGAGCAAGTCAGAAAGGATTGCTCTCTGAAATTGAATCACATGCAGCGAAACTGATTTTAAGACTAATGCCATTTCCTAGTTGTAATCTATTTCTTGTAAAACCTGAGGTACACATATTGTAAAGTTATAAGCATGGGTAGGCAGGGCCGGATTATACTATACAGTACCCTAGGCTTAAGCCTAGGGTACTGTAGCTAACAGGAGCCAGGAAAAATTTTGGGATATTCATATTTTTATTTTTAGACCATAAAAAAAATTAGCCTATATGCAAACTACGCTACACGGTAGGGCCCAAGACATTGAAGGGTCCCCAAAATAAATAGCAATTTAGAAATTTATCACTACTACTACTACTACTACAGGGAAAATGAATTAAACAATAAAACTGTCAAAATAAGAACATTCCCGGATATGAATTCTGAGCGCTCACTATAGCTGGAGCCTGATATTGAATAATAATAATATTTTAAAACTTAATAAAAATGTCCTAACAAATATCTCTTTAAAAAATGTAATGAATATATTACACATTAGCACATAACAATCCACTTTATTCACACAATTGACAGATTGTATTACTTACTTAAAATTATACACGAAACAGTGAGGGGTGTTTCACGATGGGGGGCCCCATATTGCTAATAGCCTAGGGGCCCTGGTATAGATTAATCAGGCCCTGTGGGTAGATGACACAAAAACACCATAATCATTCCAGTTCTTTCCTTATATTTGCTCACAATTCTGAGTTAAAGCATAAGACATTTAAAACATTTTTTTAGAAGATTCTGATTGTAATAGTCTATTCCTTTACATAAAATATTTCATGGAGATTTTTTGTCAAACTCCAGTCCACGTCTGAGGCTGGAGTTGACTTTGTTTTTCCACTGTAAGAACAACAAGAACAATCCTCACTTAATTTAGGGGAGTAAACGTTTCACTGTTTGTCTGTCCCGTCAAATGATTGGTTATCTTACCGACTGAGCCAAACTGACAAGTCTTACATATCTACATTAAATGTATGTTATAGATATGCAAGGAAGTAGGTGTAGGAGTGGAGTCTGACCCTGCAGCAGCCTAGCTTGTCTTATTTCGAATAATTACCATAATGAAATGAAAAATAATTTGCTAAAATGTACTTCCATTCAATATCAAATAATACAATAAAAATTGTAGCCAGTGATGAGAGTTGAACTAAGAACCATGCAAGCTAATCGGCTCTAGTCCAGCCTATCCTTCATGCAATATTTCTAGTACAACATTGAAACCAGAATATTCAATTTGTGCTTCATCACTGGATCACAAAGGATATATTTAAATGGTAACATTGAGTAGTATAAGAATAAACACTCTAGACTAGGTGATGCCTTTTTTTGTTTTTGTTTTTTGTGTGTTTTTAGGTGGGGAGATAATCCGAGAAGAATGCCAATTATAACCTGAAGTAAATTTTAACAAAATCATTATCATAAGAGTGGATTTTTGTCAAGAAATTCTGGTAGTTCACTAAAACATGAAGGGAACCAGTTCATGTATTTGAAGCCCAAAGTATGTCATCATATCTTTAGGGCATGAGAGATAAAAAGCTATAAAAAGGTGGCAATGATGTAATGAGGCAGCTGAAAAGATTTAATTACTTGCAGAGTAATTCTCTCTCTTGGATCATTTCTAAAAAAATATTCAAAGCCATCAACAGAAAAGTGAAGAAAAGCAATCAAGTACCAAGTCATATTTGAAGAGAAAATGAGATTAGTAGCCATAATATAGTCAACTACAGCTGGATCTACCAAGAGACTACAACAAACAATATGAGTAAAAAGAATCCTGTTATGTTTTTGTCTTAACCACTTGGGACCGAGACATTTTTGTATGATGTCGTATCAGCAGAATATCTCATCAGCCACTCCAGGACAATCACTGCTTTCATTGCCTTCATCACCATCTATGAATGGTCTTGAATCACTATCCAATTCACTGCCAGAGTAAGAAGACCCAGGACAAAAGAAATTTCTAATGAGATATGTCACCCACTGAAAGTCAAAACAATTTCTCACAATGTATGTGTTCGAAAGACATCTTGTCAGCCGCTCAAAGGCTAAAGAAGTTTTCATGCAAAATATCTAATCAGATGCTCCAAAGTGGTTAAACTAAATCTTAGACCAAAATCTTTAAGCCCCTTTTTTTCATTAAATTCCAGAATAACAGAAACAATTAAACTCTGATCAAATCAAAGAAACTAGATTCCTTTTTATTTTGGGGTAAGATGATCCTAACACTATGGCATATTTTGTTTTGTCTTGTTTTTAAGTTTTTTTTTGTTTGTTTTTTTACAGCTGTGCTAAGGCGGCAGGCATGTTTAATCTGTCAGCAATACATTTGTAAAAACTGACTAGAACAACAGAGAAAAATATAATGCAATAAAATTATTACTGAAATAATGTTTTACTTTTATATATTTTGGTCATCTTGAACAAAAACTTCAAGCTGAATTTCTTGAGCTTTTAGGCTACTGCAACCATCAAACTTGTGTTAAATTTAATCAAACTCCCAATCAATTTTAATTTTTTAAAAACAATTTATAATAAAAGGATCATAGATTATATGATGAAAAAACTTGTTTTCAGACAAAAAAGCATCTCTAATTATGTACTTAAATATTCAGAAAGTTAAAATTTCAAGAATTTAATATCAAGAAATGAAAATAACATTTTTCGAAACATGTACTATCGGATTATTTGTAGATGTTCTGAAAAACCTGCTCACAAATAATCAAAATAAGAAAATTAAAGATTAATATTTCTATGAATTACTGACATTTTTATAATATATCAAAATATTCATATATATCCAACAAACATCTTTCTAGAAAAAGTTTCTTCCTCACCCTTTTTCTCAAAGGTGAGACTGGTCTGGATCATAAGTTTAACTACAAAGCAAGCTTAAAACTCATCAGTCACAAGATTACTTTTAAATTAAATATCACATCAAGAAGTAATGCATAAGTCACCAGCAGCTTTAATGTTCTTCCGTCTATTTGTAACTTTTGTTTTAAATTATAATCACCTTTTAACTATTCAAATGGTTCTTTGGACGATTGAACTCCTTGTTGTTTGTGTTGTAAAAACAACATTCCGGCCGATCCATTCTTCGACCTTCTTTAGGTGTAAAATCCACGTGTGATGGGGGAAACAGAAGTTATATTTTTAAAAGGGATAACCCTTATAGAGCAAAAGCCCAGATGTCGCTGTGTCTTTGTCTTGTCGAGTTTAGGTCTGTTGAGAAGCGGGTTGAACTCCACACTTGTCTGGCTAATGCTAAACGTTGTGTTTACAACACAAACAACAAGAAGGAGTTCAATCGTCCGTAGAACCATTTGAATATTAATGACCCTTCTCAAAACTATAGAAAAAAAAGGGACAATCACTAAAGAATAAATCAGCTGTTTGTACATCTAAAATGAATAGAGAAAAAGGTTTGATAAAAGTAATTTGCTTAATTTAGCTCAGTTGTAATATGCTTGATTTTTTTCTCATTGTGTTACTATTTAAATGTCCTTCTCATGATTATTATTAGAATTTTTAATTGATAAATAAAATATATAATCACTGACATTCTAGTTTTACTTTGATCTTAAGTTAACAAATAAAAATGTTATCTTCATATATTTTTTGACATTTTCTTGATTTATTTTTCAAGTCTTATATCTTCAAAATATATTTGTCTGAAAAAAGATAATGATTTGTATATATATGAAGCATTTGTATTTATATATGTACTAGCAGAAGTATCCAGCCTTGCCCAGGTTTATAAATATCTAAAAATGAATACAATCACATGAGTTCACTATACTTTGTATAACTTGCTTTAAAAAGATGCTATCTTCAGTTGGTCACGGAATGTTGATTCTATCAGAATTATTGCTTCCAAGCAATTCTTTTAACTAGTTTGATTAAAACAAATATGAAATCAGAGGACTTCATTGTTAGCTCAAATTTTTCCATTTTTGGAATTGACTAAATTATTTTAAACATCAAAAATTTAATCTTTAAACTCTCATATCAGAATTCAAAAGTTTCATTAGCAGCTTTAAATATTTAAAACCTCTTTGAAAGATATTCTCATAAACTTAAAGTTAAAAGACTGAAACTTGTGACGTATAAGGTTTCAATGTTAACAGCTAGTTAGTTACATTAACAACATACATTCAAATGTCTAAAAAGGTAAACATTTCTTCTATCATTTAGTTAATGATATAAAATATACACAACATAAAGAAAAACCATGCTTCTATTCAAATTACAGTCTCATCTAAATTAATACACCTGGGTGCAAGCTTTATACAGAGACAGTTATACTCCTTGTAGTTTAAAAGTGCTATATTGTTAACATGATATGTTTTATAACAAAAATCGTGAGAACTTGTGGTTTAACAGTAATTCAATAGTAATGGGTAGCACTATAGGCAATCAGGCAATGATTTAAAGCCTCTGGACTATAATAAAAGAGAGTTAACTGCTTAATTGTGAGTTTCCCAAACAACTTTATTCAAACCACAAAAACAATTGAAGAACAATTAAAAAGACAGGTGATTTTAGTAATTTGCCAGAGTTTCTTAAGAAAGCAATTAAGAAGTTTAGATACTTTTGTCTGCCAGAAACCAATTAATCATGGAATTCAATTTTTTATCAACAAAAACACCAATAAATAAGTCTCTTGGCTATGAATAAAAACTATTATCGTACAATCTGAAGCAATTACTAGTGTTTATACATTATTTTACTTTGAGCAGAGGTGGCGCGTGGGAACAAACAGACCCCGCGACTAGGGCAGCGCCACCATTGCTTTGAGACTATTCAGTTATTTAACTAGCAAAAACAATATCTAACAAAGAAACCTTTAAAAAAGATAACTTTTGGTTTACTAATCCCAAACATTATACAAATACAATATTTTTTCTCTTTGTACCACACTGGAATTTTAGATTTTTTTTACAAGTACAATGAACATCAGAAGGAAATATCCTGAAGGCCTAGCCAAATGGCCTTAGGCTTAAATCTAAACCAGTTATTTACAAAACAACTGTTTAATATGTTTTGATCTTCAACAGAAGGCCTAGAAATCTACCAAATTGAAAGAAATTCTAAAATTGTATTATTTTCAGTTGTGATTTCTAAATGATTATGAAACAAAGGTATACACACATTTCTATTGTTAGACATATTTACATCACAATCTGATTAGTTTATCTAATGAATGTTCAATTTGTCAATAGGAATTTTTTAATTTTATATATAAAAAGGTACCGGATTACTCATTAAATGTATATATACAAAAATAAAAGAATTACCAAATTGCATCAATTTGTCACATTCTTTCTTAATGACACTAATTGATTGCTCAAGGTACTAGAAGCAAAGTAACTAAGCTAAAAACAAAATGTACTTAAATGAGTACTGAATTCTACTATAAAATTCCATATCCACATTTATATTTTCTGTATACAATTAAAATTTTAATATCAATTTTTTCTTGGTTTATGTTTTACTCAAATTTCCAAAATCTTTACACTACTTTTTAATTTGCATTATGGTATAGGATTTTAAGCAAAAACTTACCAAGGTCCATTGTGGGTTAATGTGCTTAGCTTTCCTGGCATCCTCCAGACTTTCAGCATATTTATGCAACTGGGCGTAGGAGGCTGACCGATTGGTGAAAAGAATGTGATTATGTGGGCTGAGGGCAATAGCTTCTGTGTACAATTGAACAGCTCGGTTATAGTCTCCTTTGGAAAATGCATCATTGCTTCCTTGTGCCAATTGACTGACTGCACTTTTATTACT
Organism: Architeuthis dux; assembly: GCA_006491835.1. Classification (NCBI taxonomy): domain Eukaryota; kingdom Metazoa; phylum Mollusca; class Cephalopoda; order Oegopsida; family Architeuthidae; genus Architeuthis; species Architeuthis dux. The sequence goes on from VCCN01003999.1 coordinate 682,347, forward strand.
AGCAGATATATTATGGATATCATAATTCTCCACCTGAAAATTAACAAAAGTAAATTATAAGATAAAAAGGTTTAATAAAAAAAAAGTCAAGTTTAAACAGTCCCTAAAATATTTATCATTTAATATCATTCCAAACTCAAATTCTCTAAATTTTACAATTTATAGATAACTATTCTAAAATTAAAATTTTTTTGAAATGCAAGGAAATCATGTCATGATAGGAAACAGTCTTGAGCTTTTTAACATATCTATAATAAAAACACAACAGAAAGATTAACTGAAAATTAGATTGCAATTTTTTTTTAGATAAAATTATCATATATGAAAGTAACAAGTTGAAAGAAAAACACACGCAAAAGTTTACAAGATTAATACTGATTATACTATCCGTTAAGTCGCACTTCACCTTAAAACTTCACTGCTCAGGCTCAGGTTATACCCTTCACAAAAATCTTCACGAAGCCAGGCCATTCATCCATTACAAACAGATGTAAATGAAAAGTATCAAGTTTTGGTTTGACTGTCATATACAATATAAGAAAAGCTAGAGAATACCAAGTGAACTTTTGAGGAAATTTAAAAATGCACTAAAAATAACCTAAAAGTTTTTCAAGTAAATAAGGTATTATTCAAAATACTACACTTTTATGATGATCTAATTTAACTATCCAATTTAAGACATTTTTCTAACAACTTCTTACACAAAAATAAATTTGTTGATATCTTTGTTCAGGCCCAGGCATTTATGGTGACAGGAATACCTGACTGCTTTCGAAGCCACTTATGGTAAGATAACTTTGCCTCACAAGGTTTTACAAGACACTTTGGTCAACTGATACTCCAAGTAAAAAATGTCACCTAAGTTCTCAGATTTCCTAAATTCCAACGTGTCACAGCTCCAAGTTGAATTGAGCATGTGGAGACAGAAATACAAACAAAATTCAACAATAAAAGCACTCAACTTTTCTAAAGAAGCCTTTGTCTGTTTCTTGTGAGTCGAAAGATGAATATAGAATTTGTAACCATTATTATTTATTCATTCATTGAAGCTTCAGAACTGCTATTTTTTAAAAACACATTTTAGATGTAAATAGAAAAACGAAATTGATCAAAATAACTTTACACAGAGTTATTTTGATCAATTTCGTTTTTCTATTTACATTATACAATATTTAAAATTATGCAATTTCAAAAAATAGTCATAGTTAAATAGCTTATATCAAAGTTTCAAAAATTATCTTTATTAAAGTGATAAAACTTCATAAATCTAAATTTCAGCTCATTTAATATTAAAAAAAAAAAATCAATGATAATTTGTCTCCTGAAGTTGTTTTATTCACAAATAACTTTTTTTAAAAAGTGTTTACATAGTAAATTATAAATTTTTGACTAGTATTTCTTTCATCTTATTCCTGTTGCTTTTTATCGCAACTCTCAGACAGTCATTCTACAGTTGTTAGTAAGCAGCTGGGATCGGAAATAAGGAATAATCTTCTGACAAGATTTGAACTCCTATTCCTTTTCCTCAGGAAATAATAGTTTAATTAATAGTCGTACATTTATAAAACCTCCAGTAAAATTGTGTTTTGTCTCAAGTTGGTATTAAAAAATCTTTTTCAAAATATCGCTAAGAATTGTTCCAGCTTTATTTTCTAAACTTTCATTTTAGGCCAATCAAAACAGAATAAAAGAAATGAAAAATTACAAATCCCTCTCCCCTCCAACCAAATGAATTAACTATTTATACTTAGAAAACCAAGCAGATAAACAAAATGGCATAAATATTAATTATTAGTTATTATTAATTAAATTATGCTCACTTTCTTCTGATAAATATTCAGTTTTTCAGTTGTATTTCTAACATCACAATTTGGTGCAAAGTGCACAGTAAATCATAGGGTTGAAGGCCACGAGGTCTGAAGTTCCTTCCAAGTGTCACATTATTGCTGGTGGATCAAAAGAAAATTTGACACAAGGTCTTTTTTAGGGTGGGGTCCCCCACACAAACCGAGGGGGAAGGATCCCTCAAGTACCAGGACTAATGTCACGTGGACCTTACGGAAAGTTGGTCAGTGGTTACAGGATGAATCCTGAGCATGCTGGACGGAGATCCCGGGTCGAATCTCGGGCAAGGCTTCGATATCCTGTGCAACCTCTCAGGATGAATCCTGGGCAGTGGTTCACCGAACTTCAAAGCCATGAAGGTTTCAAAGAACAGATACTACACTTTGATCTTATCCCAAATTTCACCTCCCCACAACACCAAATTATGACATGAAGTCTTTTTAAGGTGCAGGCAGAAGGTGTGTGTGTGTGGGGGGGGGGGGGGTCCCATGTCCCCGTGACTAGAGACTTGAGGGGGGAGAATCCTAAATCCCTGTCACTGTGCAACTTCTCCCAGATATCCGAAGATACCCGAGCATGACATGAGGACTCCCAAAGGGCTGTGGTTCTCTGAGCTTCGAGGCCATGGTGGTTTCAAAGAACAGATACTACACTTTGATCCTACCCACAGCCAAGATATCCTGCGCAACTTCTCCCAGGACGATACCTGAGCATGCTACAAGAACCCCCGAAGGGCCGTGGTTCTCTGAACTTCAAGGCCATGGCAGGCCATGGCAGTTTTGAAGAACAGATACTACACTTTGATCTTAGGCTGAAAAAGGCAGAAAGGGGCCATCTTGCTGGTGGATCATTAACACAAGTTTAGTCAATAAGGAGAATTTTTATTTTAAATTGGAGCAAAAACTCCTTTTCTCAAGTGGTCAGCTTATGATTCGTAAAATCTGCTATAATACTATGATGCAAATATCAACATACCATCACAGTGGAAAGAAGACATCATTACATTCATGGTGTTATTTCAATTTTGCTATTTTAAATGTTGTCAAAAATAAATATACAACAGATGAAATTTGAGCAGTATTATTTCCAGCAAAAAATCTGAACAGGTAGACTAACTTTGCATGTTGAAGCACTGTATCCACCCAATGCTAAAAAAATAGCAAAAGCAATTTCTTGTTCCCTCATTGATCATTACTAGAGCAGTGCCCTTTTCAAAGGTTCATGTTTAGAAGGTTCAGTATTTTATGGGGTATTAAGCAACCTGCCATAATAGTCATGTAAAATAATTTTCCATCCGTTGTACAAAACTATGACTTCAAGGTATTTCAGTTACTTCTCTTCAGTGTTGGCAATTTAGATAATTTAGATCTATTGTCAATTTAGATATTTTAGGTCTAAATTTAGATCTATTGTCAATTTAGATATTTTAGGTCTAAATTTAGATCTAGATAAAAAGATCTATAATCTGTAATTTTTTATTTATTTTTATTAGATTTCTCAAGAACCGCTGATCCAAAAAACTTCAAACTCGACACTGCACTGCCTTGTGTGCTGACTAATATATCTGGTGAATATCAACTCCATACAAAGGCCAGTTGATGCATAATTACAATGCATATACACACACACTCAGACAGAGATTTCTTCAATTGTAATTAGATGTATAACTGGCTCTTAAAGTCTCCTTTGCCAAACTCAATGACTTGTCACAGGTTCAAATCAAACATCACAGCCTTACACTTTATTTTTCATATTCAAGCTACTTTTTTTAAATACAAAATAGGCAATGTATGAGGGTGAATCAATAAGTCTGTAGCCCAATACATAGTTATTAGCTGAAATTTTCACTGTATGGTTGGTTTGTGATTAATGGAGAAGTGTTGGGTTAAGTGCATTGCCAAGAAAGGAGATTATGTTAAAAACTAAATATTTGTCTTGTAAAATGAATGCTAGGGATTTATTGATGTATCTACGTATTCCTTCAAAGATTCATTATGAAAAATAATCATAGCTTAACCCATATATTCATTGTAGGGAATTCAAAAAGTGATTCAAGGGGAGTAACTTCTGATTAAAGTAACTTCCCTTGCACTTTTTTTTCTTTAATTCAATTCACAAAACAGTTCCATTTTTTAAATCCTATTCATTGAAGAGTTCCACAGCAGTTACAAGCTGTCTATGAATCTAAGTGTTAAACTAGACTTTCTGGGATGAGAGGACAACATTTGTTTCAATATTGAATACATTTTGTACAAGCAAGCCTATCTTGATGGGAGAAACAACAAAATGTAGGCTTCTAAATCTGAAGTTTCACACCTAGTGCAGATTGACAAAATTTATAGCTACTTGCTAGTTCCTGAGGAAGGCCTAACTGGGTGCTTTGGCCCCAATAAGAGATCAATTTTGTTTTTTTAAGGCTACCTTAATTCAAATCCTCTGGCTACAATGCACCGGTATGACTACCTAGAGGTCACATACAAATAAATAGAATCAGACTTTTAGTATTATGTAGATCGAAATCAGATCATTATTATCGGAGTGAGCACAAACGCAGACCCCACACACTATTCTTTTTTTTTTTGAATTTTCAAAAACTACTTTGCTAAAAACATGCCTGGGCTCCCATTAGTACACACAGAAAATTCATTGGGACATATTGTGTGGTTCTGCGTTATATGTCATATACAGACGGACAGACATTTGGTGAATTATACTAGGATACACTCTTAATGGGAAGAAAACAAATTAAACTAGAAAGCATTTAGAGTGTACATACCTCTGCCAAAGCCATTATCAGGGGAAGTAATTGTGCATGGATCCACCCCCAAATCACATCTTCCATGGGCCATTGCCCACCCTTCCACAAAATTACATTGAAATTCGTTGAGAACTTTTGGAGATATTTTTGTGTGTGCATATAAATACAACTTAGGGGAGGTAATTGCGCATGGATCTGCCCAAAGATTCAATCACTTCTTCTGTAGCCTACTGTCCACCCTTCTACAGAACTTCATTGAAAACTTTTGGAGATAGTGTGGACAGTCATGAGTGTATATGTAAATGTATGAAAAAAAACGAAAAAAACAGAAACATATCTCTCAATTGAAAAACTATTCCTGGATCTGCCCCAAAACCAACTCTTCCCTACCCCACCCTTCCACAAAATTTCATTGAAATTCATTGAGTACTTTTGGAGATATCATGTGAACAGATGGAAAGAAAGACAGAAAAATGCAACCAAAGATACTTTGTTGGCAGAGATAACTATAACAAAAACACTCCTTTGTGACATTTTCATACTTGTACAACCTACATTATCCAAAATGAATAAATAACATTATCTTTCTATATTTTATACCCATTAAACAATAAGTTAATGTTTTCCTCACATTTCACAAACAAGTTTTTATCATTCCAACATAGAATTAACAGAATAGTGTACAATGTGCATTGTACAGAGTTCAACAATTTAACTAAATTATTTTTGTATGAAATAATTAGAGGAATTTGTGTACAGAAAGGTTTTATATGAAACCTTACCAACTGTTCAAAGCATTGTTAATGATAAAAATATAAAACAATGTTTCTTGCTAAATGCTCACCCAATTAAAAGAATTTTTTTTAAATCCACAAAAATGACTTCTAACATCTATGAACTACATCTGTAAGTCCATTTGACATGGGAGCAAACCAAGTGATCAAAAATATATTTCCCTCAACAAAAAAAGAAAACAACTAGCATTCCAAGGGAAATTATGAATCACCACAACCCATATATGCTGTGTTGGGGGTGATCAATTAAAAAGTTAGAAAAAGGGTGATCAATGAATAAGTTACTTCTCTCGCCTTTTGTTGGGCTGTGATCACTAAAAGGGTCTGAATTTTCAAAAAGCAAGCGGGCACAAACTACTGACCAATTTAGCATAAACTTACATTTCATATTGAACTCCCTCCCTCTAAAAACCTATTTAGGGGGAGAATTTTCAAAAAACAAAAAAAATATTTTCCCTACTCATTGAGGGAAGTGTGTGTGCAAAGTTTCAAGTTTCTACTATGGACATCATCAGCTGTTATAAGTCCACTGCTGGACAAAGGCCTTTCTTATCTCTTTCCATGACGACCTAGATTGTGCTAAACACTGCCATGTCTTACCGGCAAACTTTTCTATCTCGTCCCTCCATCTTGTATCTGGTCTTTTCCTACTGTGTTTGTTGTCCCATGGGCACCAATCGGTTAGTCTTTCCCCCCATCTATTGTCAACTCTTCTTGCTAGGTGACCAGCCCATCTCCATTTTTGCTGCTTAATTATTTGTATAATATCCTTCACTCTAGTCCTCCCTTTGATCCATGTTGATCTTTTTCTGTCTCAGAGTTATCCCTAGCATTGCTTTTTCCATTGCTCTCTGTGCTATTCTAAGTTGGTTTTCACCTTGTTTTGTTAATTTCCATGTTTTGTATCCGTAAGTCATGGCTGGTATAACATGGCGTAAAGTATAATAATACCAATGTTACTTTTGTTGTTTTCCCAAATTTCCACACTTAGGATCTTTTATAAAAAAAAAATAAATAAAAACTAATTACATATATTAAACTCTCCTGTTTCCCACTGAGCAATTAAGTTCAGAGAGACAAACATCAATCTAAATCATCAGAAGAAAACTATCGAAAGCAGTTACCACTACTCGTCTATTAAACTTTATATTTGGATTGAGGCAGGTCACCCTTTCAAACCTGCTGATCACAAACATATCCTTTAGAACTGTTTTCCCACCAAGGTTATTACTAAGGTGTCTGTTCTACCTGCACTTTTGTTTAACTGACAAGCCAATTTATCTTCACAAAACCAACCATGCATTTTACAATGAAATCACTGTCATTCAGCTATTTTTCTATGTGCTATGAACACCTTAAAATTATTTTTCAATTCCTGTATTTCAGGTCTCAAATTACAAGAGACATCTCTGATTGATAAAAGTAAGTACCAACAGAAGTTGGGTTCACAGAGTAGATAGACCACACAGAAGTTGGTATTTTTAATTTCAATAAATCAATGACCAGAAAATATAAACAAAACCATAACAGAACAAGACAAGACTGGCTGCTGCAGGATCAAACACCATTCTAACTTCTATTCCGACTGAATGATTACTGCAACTTTTGTATTGTATATATACTAAATCAAGTTTACATCAGGCACCCTAAAAATTGTTGAATCAAAAAGGGACACATTTTGCATCAACACCAGAAATGTTCAAAGTTACTTATATTCAATAAAAAATAGCTTGTTCTTTTTATTTTTTTAAACTAACAAATTTTCAAAGTTACTAAGATACTTTCTCCCGGAAAAATAAGTATTTTTTGTGCTTACAATCCGATCTTATTTTTCTATTTTTTATCACGCTAAGATGACAGTTACTGAATGACTCTAAAATTTAAACTCTAATAAGCGCTATAAAAACCAAAACCTAGTTTTACGAAGAATAGTTGGATTGAGAGCACAAAAAATACTTTTTATTTTTCCAGGAGAAAGTATCTTAGTAACTTTGAAAATTTGTTAGTTTAAAAAACAAAACAACCTATTTTTATTGAATGTAAGTAACATTTCCAGAGTTGAGACAAAATGTGTCCCTTTTCAATTCAACAATTTTTAGGGTGCCTGATGTAAACTTGGTCCTAACTTGTTACAGTAGGAAAGTAAAGACAACCCCTGACTTTCTCTTGGCGTTTGACAAAAAAGAAAACTACCTTTTACTACAGCATCATACTAACTGAAGTATGCCTACAATGTAACCAATCTAGTGTAGCAGCATTTATATAATTTCTCTTGCTAAACTTCAAAATCCACGGATAAATTCTCATTGTTGTTCCTTTTAATTTATATAGACTTGTAGGTTTGGGGAAAATAAGATTTTGTAACAGTAAATGTCTATACTATTTTTTAAGTACACAACTAAACACAAACAATCTTAGCTAACATCTACTGTTCATATCTACTTATATAATGAACAGTGAGATTTTCTTGGTTCACTGTCCATAACCACTTGAAGGTAAAAAGTTTGCTGATAAAAATATCTCCTACCCACCATTTTAAAGAACGGACTCTTCCACTGAAACATAGAATTCAAATACAGATACTCTTCGCTTTCAAAACTATGCTTCATGACATTTTTTTTTGCTGTGTTCAGCTTTTGTTTTGCAGCAAGCCATTATAGAGACAGTGCACACCCTCTTCTACACCCCAGTCTCCTGTACATCCCACGTACCACCACAACCTCCGATGACTCAGCCCAACATACCATCCCCAACATTTGTTGGGTCTGGGGACGCTCAAAAATCTTTCCTATTTAAATTAATGGTAATTGCTTCTTCGCTTTATGCCATTTTGGCTTACAAAAGGCTTTAATAGGAACGCTCTACTTTCGGATAGGGGAAAACCTGTATATCTGTGAATTTTTTCATGGGGGATTAAATAGTATATATATATAGCTAGCAGGGAAACCCGGCGTTGGCCGGGAGAATAATTAACTCCTCGCACACTCCTGAATCAAGTTTAGTATTTGTTCTTCGTACAGCCCATTTCCTCCCAATTGTGGTGTGTAAGAAGAAATATATTAAAGAACATAGGTGTTACTGCGTTATCAATTTTGAATTTATATTTCCCCGGGCATCGCCAGGAATCACTGCTAGTTTATATATATAATTTTAATATTATTCATTGATATTTATTAAGATTTAATATTATTTATACATCCTTGTTACAGTGGATAATAATGTCTTGTTCAGAAAATTAAATTCATAAGAAAAATTTTGACTACTTCTAAACCATGCATAATCCTAAACATTTCTATTAAGTCTCTCCTATTTTCTAACGATATTAACCCTAACACATTTAGCCTATCCACCATAACTCATACTTTTTAATTCCAGTACTAACTTAGTTGATCGTCTCTGGACTTTTTCTAAAAGATTTTTATCTCTCTCTCCAAATATGGTGACCAGGCCTGTGCACAGTACTCGAGGTGTGGACGGACATAAGTCTTATATAGTATAAGGAATGAGTCTTTGTCTATATATGAAAAGGTATGCTTAATCAGTCCTAGCACCCTCTTCGCCTTAGCAGCAGCACTGGCAATATATTTGGAGAATGATAGTTTATCAGTTACTATGATACCAAGATCCTTTTCATCATTTACAATATCTAGTATATTTCCGTTCATACAGTAATCGTAACACGGATTTCTATTTCCTACATGTAACACATTACATTTATTTTCATTAAAAGCTAATAACCATTCTCTTGACCATAGCATTAATTTATCTAGGTCCTCCTGTACTCTTACTTGGTCAACCAGCGACAAGACTGGGTGGTACAATTTTACATTTTATAGATATTGTATCCGGTAGATCATTAATAAATATTAAAAATAGTACGGGACCAAGCACTGACCCCTGTGGCACACCACTACTTACACACCTCCACTCAGATTTAGAACCATTCACAGACTGTTTCCTAACCCGCAGGAAGTCTTCCAGCAATAAAAATAAAATGATTTTTATTAGATTTGATATATGGTTAGTTAGTATTCTGTTTTAACTGGCCCAGAGTGCTCCCACAAAAACAACCGAACCGTAGCAATAATGAAAATGTAGATACTGTCCAAAAATGACTGAGAAGTTTTTTATTAGAGCCCGGACATTGGAATTTAGAATATTTTATGGCACAGACAGTGGACAATATTGTCTAATCTAAAAGTTACGTGTGTGCATCCAGTGAAAAACTAATAAAAAGAAATACCACTTTATGTGCAAAAGTTTCCTCCTTCAGCGATGATTTCACCAGGTCAGAGTGATGTCAAATTGAGTCAAAAAACAAAAATAAAAAATCATTTAAAAAACAAAATAATCTAAATAGCAATTTCTGACATCTAGACACAACCCAAAACATCTAAATCTAGATGATTTTTTAAAAAAAAGAAAAAAAAAAAGAAAAAAAAAAAAGAAAAAAAAAAGGGAAGTTACATCAGAATTTTCCCCGGGAGTGAGCCTGGACCCGCATTATTCTGGGTTACATCTGGACCTCCATGTCAAAATTGGTAAAGATTCGTTGAGAAATGGCGACGTTGTTTCAAGACAAACAAACAAACTTTCACTCTTATGGATAATGGATATAGGACATAATCTAGCCATAGTGTCTCAGTCAGTAATCATGACAACAAACTCACTTCTACTTTAAACTTGCTTAGAATTCTCTTTCAGCAAATTCATATCAATGTATCAAGCACAAGAGCGAAAACAAACAAACACAAACACACTAAATTTCTATTGATCATTTGGTTAGAACATGCTCACTTAACATGATCCATTCAAACATTAGTCACCGGAAATCATAGATCACTTTGACAAGCAAATTATGGATGTGTTGAAAAGCATACAATATTTATTATACTTGAAATAGGGGGGTTTTTTTCTGGTTTTTTTTTACAGCAGTTAATTGCGTCATTAAGCCAGCGTCAGTGTAGTTGGGCTGGGTTTAAACTAATAAGAAAAACAGTAGTTAAATTTATTATGTCCGATATTAGAATAAAGATTATTTTTTTAAAATATTGATATTCTCGGATGTGACCGTCTTTTCACTTAGGCTGTTCCATGCGTTTGCTACTCTTGCAGAGAGGAAATTTTTTCTAACACCAGTGGAGGTCTGAATTTGTAGTTTATGGCTGCATCCTCTGGTTTTACTGCACATAGATGAAGTCAGCATTTTTTTTATCAGGGCATTTTGAGCAATGAACATCAGTATCCAATGTATGTTATCCCGGATTCTATAGACCTCTAGTAGGTCAGCACATTTTCTTCTGTCACTAGTCACATAGTACACAAGCTCACTCGACGGTTTCTCTGTGCTGACTGAGTAACCCTATGGTAGAGTGTTCATGCTTGCACATAAAGGTTCCCTCTGATTGGTTGCCAAGGCTGTGCAATTGGTTCTTCAGATATTCAAAATGGATGGATACTTTCAGGACAGGCCTTTTATATAGTTTTAGGCCATACGTTTACACTTCATTTATATAGGTATTTTTAAGTGCTGAAAAGAATGGTAGTTACAGCAAAGTGCTTCCTGAATATCTTCATGAATAAATGTCTTTGGGCATAACTTCTGATTGAAAGTATTTCATCCACTGCATTTTATTACTTTTTCTCTATTCAGCCTTATATATATCATCTACATTGGCAGTCAGTCAAACCTTTGTGCTCTTGCTTTACAACAAGTATTATTGTGTATAACTATAGAATTCTGATAATGTAATTATTTATTAAGCCTAGGACTTTTGTAGGTATGAGTGCAGGGGTGTGTGTATTTGTATACATGTTTCATGGAAATTGCAATAGGTCCATGGAAAGACAGCTGATGATCCCTATATAAAGT
>VCCN01003999.1:693902-708846 GCA_006491835.1 Architeuthis dux
CACACACACACACACACACAAGAATAGTGCATGTTTTATATGAACATTGTGCAGCCGAGCTACCCATATTACAATACTGTTAAAAATATTATTTTAAAATAATTTGGTTGATAAATGCATTTCATATATCATGAAATTCATCATAGATATTGTAACATTTTTATAAGAGCAAACAACAAATAAGAATAAACTGTCAACAATTCATAAGCAAGAATTCATGCTTGAACATCATGACTAAGTTTCAGGAGGTTCCAGCATGATAAGCAGAATGATTGATGATTTAATAACTATATTAAAGATAAGATTTTAAGTTTGTTTTTAGTAACATTTAATGGGTTATATTACATATATCAACTGACTATATTAAATTTAACCTTGGATTGATAAGAAAACTGGTTAATGTTTAAATATTACCATAGACCAAAGATAGCCTTTTTATATACTTGAATAACATTAAAACAAACAAATATCAAGTAACTATTCAAATAAAAATTCAAATATGAGCAAAATTTACATTACAAATTGAACCCTACAAAAACAGCACCATGGTTAGTCAGCACAGAAATGTCAATAAAAAGTTGACGCAAATGTGTGCACTGTATTTCTTGATTAATGAGCTGAACAGAAAATAACATTACTAAAGGCTTTAAAACATTGTTAAAAAAAGAAAACAAAGGATTTGGTATTTTCCCTCAAGAATAATTATTAATACTTGTTTTGTACAAGACCAAATAACAATGTTATTATATGCTAACAATAAAAAATATTCTTATAAAATAATAACATTTGGACATAGTTAATTAAAACAGAAGCTGTTCTTTGTAATGAAAGACTGGAAACCAGTGGCCTATTGAAAGGAAATGTTACAACTTTATATGAATGAATAAATGAATGAATGCAGGGAAAAATAATTTCCAGGCATGAATATGAATTGAATAGAATGCTGGTGGCTTTTCAAAAACATTTTCACATCAACCAGGAATGCCCTTCAGATTTTCAGTTCACCATTAATACATTCTTCTTTATTAATACATTCATTTATACCTTGACTCCTCCTGCTTCCCCCCCCCTCGTCGTTGCAATGCAAGTAGGAACATGTTCACCATATCTTCTTGTTCTGTATTTCGTAATTAGTTTTCTTATTGATTCAAACAAAAAAGAATTTTGTGATTATGAGAGAGCCGAAAAAAAGAAATCTGGTTTTGTTGTTGAATAAGCCTGACACGAATGATAAGTGACACATTTTATATTTATTGGTATCACTGGGCAGTAAAGTATCACACACATGCTTATTGCATCAATTTAGAGAGATTGAAGAGAACCGGTAATGTAAACTAAGGAGAAAAAAGATTTTTTTTTTTTTTTTTATTCACTTGAATCCCTTATTAGAAATATAAAAATTGGTTCACTCGGAAAATATAACTCAGAAATGTATGCCATCTTTACATAAATAATATATCTTTACATAAATAATATATCGTCTCATTCAAGTATGACCTATGAATGTTATTGCTAGTTTTTAGATTATTCTTAAAACCCATAAGAACCCAGACCCATTTCTACTTGAAGGAACATTATGTGGGATTCTGGGTAGGAAAATTGACACACAGTTACATGACTGCACCAAGATGTTCAGTAGATGTCACTTAGTACACTTCATGAGTTAAAATCAAGGATAAAGTATAATATTACATAAGAGACTGTGCAGATCAATCAAATTGTATGTGACACCAGTGTCACAGTGGGTCCTTATTGGTTAAATATCCCAGTTTTTCAATTAACCATGACAAATTAAGTTCAGCCCTTATTTTTTATCACAAACTGTCAAAAGAATTCTATAAACTTTACAAACCATTCTGTACAGAGTATTTCTTCTTTATAACTTGTTTAGGATAGCAAAATGAATGCTGATCCCCTTGGTATATATTGTAGAGGTGTGTGCACACTAATGACATACTTCTGAGATGCAGATCATGTGTATTCAAAAATGCATAAGCTAGTTATGCAAGGTATTCCATTATTTCCTGTCAGTATATTTGCACCATAACGAGAGGGTGCATAAATGAAAATAGATAGATAGGCGAAAAGAAAATATCGAAAATTCAAAATATACAGATTGACACTAACTAAGAATCGACATGACACTTTTGTAAACAACATTGGTACTTTTGATAAGGTCAAAGGGTAACTCAGGAGAAACGAAGAAAATAGGAGTCAAAACATTGAGCTAAAAAATAAAAATAGAAATCTGTTTAATAAATGAGCACAGGTGAATTCAAAATAACCAAAATTCAAAATACACAGAATAAATAAGATGAATTAATTTAACCTTTAGAAACTGTAAACAACCATACTATAAATAAGACTCACAGAGCTAAGAAAACAGAGTGGCCCACAGATACAGATAGAATGGTTATCTCCGAAACCTGCCTAGACACACACTCTCACTCCCTCATACAGATCAAATTTCAGCTAATAATTGTGTGTCAAGCTATGAACTTATTGATCAACCTTTCTACATACTTTGGTACCTCCAAGAATGCTTAAGTTTCCTAAAAGATTTTAAAGAAAACTTGTAAACAAAAAATGATATAGATAATATTATATAGTTAAAAAATATCTGAAATATCACTTATTTTACCATTGAATGACAAAGTGAGGAAGTGCATAACCAATCTTCACCCCATTCCCTATAAATCACTTTTTTTTTCCACATTAAAAAAAGAAATGTCATAAAATAGGAGACTAAATATGATAGTTATAAAGACATTTATTAGTTGGGAACCTATATTTGCTCGGTGTGAGAAACTGCTAAACGAGCAGCCTAAATCGTGTAAATAAATAAATAAACGAGCGCTGTGCAAGGATCGAACCTGCATCCACCTTGAAAGCAACCTTATATTATTAGACGGTTGCTTCCAAGGTGGACGCAGGTTCGATCTTCACAGAGTGCTCATTTCTTTATTTACTTACATGATTTAGGCGGCTCGTTTAGCAGTTGCTCATACTGATGCCAAACAAATATAGGTTCCCAACTAATAAATGTCTTTATAACTATCACATTCTGTCGGATATAAAATTATCCATTATTTGATTTCAGACAAAGTATATAATTATACTAAATAATTTCAGTAAAATTGGAGCAGTAGGAAGATCTCTAGATACTGTAATAATTTCTTACATCAATGATAGTAGTCTAACTATCTAAGACATGTATGGCAGGGTTTGAAATTAACGCTGTCCCGGGGACAGTAAAAATGTGCTCGGGATGAAGAAATATTGTCCCTGGGATGCCACCGGGACAGAAGTGATTTTTTTTTTTAAATTTTCTTTATTTAAATCACTTCCATCCTGGAGGCAAACCCAGGGAAGATATCTTTTCTTTTTTATATTTCATGAGGATTGTTTTTGTCATTTTGTTATGGTAGAAAAACAAAGTCAACTCCAGGTTTGGACTGGAGTTTGACAATTATTTATTTCCGCAACATTTTAATGGTGTTTTTATTATGCTACTAACAACTTTAGATGATAATAACAAAGTAAAGAAACAACATTTTGATTTCGGGACCGTTTACATTTCCTTCGGGACGGTTAAAATTGTTATTAGATAGTGAAAACAGTTAGCCTGGAGCCCTGATGAATGGGGTCACTGACATGTTTTCCCTTGAATATTTACCATTCCGAGTGCCAGTTCTTGACCACATGTAATTGGTCTTCAAATAGTTTGGGGGGTAGATCAATGTCAAGTTTGGCAAAATCTTATGCAACTCAAAGTATATCTCTGAGTTTATTTCAATTTATCAACGAGTAGCTGAAATTCCAATTTACAATTCACCCGTAGCCAATGAAATAAAGAAGGGTTTATTTGCTCTTATCTCGTACAAATATTCAACTCAGAGCAGATTAATCCAAATAAATAAAGTACAAAAAATAAACAACGTATCAGAACCATGTAAGTAAACTAATATCATACAGCTTTCTTTTATCATTAAAATCCTTGTGAACTACATAAGAATACAATAATATCTGAACATTATCTTACTATAATTGAAGAAATTTGTATCCGTGTGTGTGTGTGCACCGCGATTACTCGACAACTGCCGATTGTACGAAGTTGATATTCATCAGATATATTAGTCAGCACACAAGGCAGCGCAGTGTCAAGTTTGAAGTTGTTTGGATCAGCGGTTCTCAAGAAATCTAATAAAAATAAATGAAAAATTAAAGATTATAGATCTTTCATAGTTTCTATAAATTATCTCCCTTGACTTCCGCTCTTTAGAATTATCTAAATTTAGATGTAAAATATCTAAATTGGCAACACTTTGAAATACTTCAATGCCATAACTGCATTATTTCTATAAAGTTCAGGCAAAAGCAGGTCATCGTTAAACTCAACAAGATGAACTGTTCATAGTGCCTCTGTTGAGCCGAAGAGACCTTTTCTAAACCTTTCAAACCATCTTCGGCTATTTCTTTCATTTAAAGAATCTATCTCATAAACACCATGAATATTTCTGGTTGCTCCTTTTCTAAACTCATAGAGCATTACACATCTTATGTGCTCCATAGAAACTCCCATCCTTGGGAAGGTCAAAATAGTAACTATGATGACGAACTTACTCATTTAAAACAGCACAAACACATACTAGCGTGTATTGTTATTATTTATGCATTTTGGAATAGCAAAAATATCATTCAATTTATCAGTATCAGATTTCAAACGTTACTTATGGGCTGACCGGATATATTCAACATCAAAACATGAGCCATTTTGTTTGGGTTCTCTTAAATCTGGCAATAAAAATAAGCAGTATGTCAAGAATTCCATTATTTTCTATGACTAATTTTAGAAAATTCAAGAGAAACCACACAAATATTTTTGCCATGGGAATTTTGTCTTCTGATAAAACTATTGGGATAGTATTACAATTTCATAAGCATAGAAATAGGCCATCAATAACAAAGGTGTGGTGTTCATCATATAATGCATGGTCGCATAGCTTACCACCTATTCCAGAATTTACAGAATTATCTTGATAAAACTAGTTCTTAAAACACATGATGTAGAGGAGACAACTACTCTCTCTATATTCTTTTCCTCCAAACCAAAAGACTTTTATAGAAATGGTATTATGAAGCTTGTGAATCATTGGAAGGAGGTTATTAATAATGATGGAACTTCTGTTAATGAATAAATTCTAATTAAACATGAAATTTTGATTTCTTTTTAAAAAATCTTTTCTATCCTAAAATTTGATATTACATATGGATGGCCTGATAATTTCCAAAGAGAAGGAAAAAGGAAAATTGTTTCAAATCCATATATAAAAAATAAAATTCCTTTTCCATGTGTTGATTATTGTTTATTAGAATAACTAGGACAGTGCCTATTCCAAAGGTGCTTGTTTGGAAGGCGTCAGACTTTATGGTGTGTGGAGCAGTCTGCCATAATTGTCATGATACATACAATAATGAGAAATGGATGAAGAAAGAATCAAATGTTACATAATTTTATTCACATTTTCTGACACAGGTTAGTTTTAATACATTCAAGTCAATTAAAATAAAGTCTAATTTCCATCATTTAAGAACTGAATGCGCCAAAGTTAGAAAATGTTAAAGGCATTAGTCTATAGAACATGTATCAACAGTTCATAAACACATCAATTCAGCTATACCTATGAATGGGGCAAAATCAACACCTATATTTATGAATGGGACAAAATATTAATTCATAGAGCTACATCGATCAAAGCTAGAAAAAGATTTAAATGAAATTTACCTGATAGATAGTAACAGTAATAATATTTTATTGCTAACATTGATGATGCAAAGATATGTTATGAATGATTTATTAAATGAAACAAGTATAGTGGATCTGGGTTTATCTTTTAGCATGCTTACTAAAATATCTAACCTTACATCTAAAGAATAGGGGAATAGATTCAGAAAATGCAGTAACACAACCCCCAAGATAAATAAAGTTTAAGTAGGTACATTCAGCTTATGTTTTCTCTTATCCCGATTTCTTATTTCAATTAACTGAAGCTAGCTTCACAATGAAAATAAATTGAATTATTCAACTTGCTAAATGTTCCTTGCTATCACTCTCAGCTTCTTTGGTTTTTTAACTGCAGCTATCATGTATGACTGTAAATTGAAATGTGTTGCCTGTGTTATAATCATTGTAGGCCAAGTGTCTATTTCAAATTGACTTACTCCACCCAGCTCCTAACCTTTTGCACGATATAATAAAACTACTATTCCAAGTATAAATATTAGTGATTCAGCCAAAATGTCAAATAGTCATTGCTTTACTTCAAAAGTACATTTTAAAATCTGAAGCTGATGCCCTTGAATCTTTTGTCTTAAGTTTTCCCCACCAAATAAATGAACTGTAATTTAAGATTTAAGCCTTTTTCATAAAATATATATTTTACCAAACTTGTTACATTAAAAATAACCCCATGACATACATGTCCTTTGTAAAACTTCCCAGTATGAATAAGCCTTCCCTTAATGAACAATAGATACATGACTGGAATTCTATTTATATACTTACCTATATAATGCGCCACATGATGTCTATATTTTTGTCTATAAATTTGTCAAGGGAGATAACTATTGAATGCTAATTATAGAGTAGTCTCCCTTTTTTCCTTTTCTTTTTGCAAATGTGTAAAATCCCGAGTTCATTCAGGTTGGAAAGAAAATGCAGAGCAACATAATGTTTTTGATATTTTTCAAGTACATTGCAATTGCAAAATTATTTTTGCAGCTGTCCCACATTTTTAGAATCAACAAGAAATGGGTCCCAGAATGAGAAACAAAGGAAATAAACAAAATGTTTATTTTTCTACATAGCTTGTTTTTTTTTTTGTGTAGCCAGTATAGGTCTTTGATTGGCATGCACCTTCTCCTCACCGCATTACTTTTTCGTCATGGTGCACTTGGAATCTCCAAGACAATCTGTAAAAGACCACAGCATCACAATGTGTCGGTACACTTTTGACAACAGATGTCTATTTCATCGGCAGCTGAGTCTTCAAAAAGACAAGGGGCAAAAGTACATGCCCCAAAGCAATATAATTTACAAGTCCCAGGGGAAGGTGAATGTGGAGAACTCTCATGTGAAATTCTAGTAAAAATAGTCACTGTAAATGAATAAAAATAAATTTTCAATGACAACTCCAATATACAAATAAGTTTAAAAAGAGTTTAGAAAATGAGCCAAATAAACAGGAAAGCTTCCATATAGCTTATAGGATGATAAAAAAAGAAGGAAAAAAAAAAGAAGAGGCCAAGACATTGAAATACCAGGTTGAATAGCAAATTAAAGAAAATCTATTTATGTTTTATCACCTTGATTCCAATCATAAATGAATTCAGGTTGCACACGCAATTACAAAAAGCAGTCTAACCACTGTGACTGAAGAACTATTTGAATCATCAGCCGTAATATTTTTATCAACATGTTTCTCTGACAAAATGTAGCATTTTTTTTAATTTCTTTTGAGCTCACATCTTTTTAATACTTTTTCCTCTTGCCCTATTTTTTTTTAATATGTACATAGCATTAATTCTTTCTTCCTGTTTAGATGTTCTTACATAGATAACATTTTACAGAACGATTGTTAAAAAGAGCCCAAGACTGCTAATATTTTTAAACCTCAAATTACTCAGTTGAAGATACTATGAGGATATATTCAGTAAAGCAAGTTATTAAAAGAAACTGCATAAACAAATTGAAAATCAATTTATGACATTGAACGTATTCTTTATTCATTTTGCATTTTCTTTCTTTAGTCAAATAATTTCACTTTGATAATATCATTTGTGCAACATGAAGGCTGGAGCTACCATACAACAAAATGACAACCTTTTTATTCACCAAATTGGGCACTGTTTGTTGGAGTATTGAACAAACTATTTCAAGCTGGTTTATATATCTATGTGCATTGTTTGACCACTTTGAAGGGAGCTAAAATGTATTAAAACCTCAGTACCACCAAACACTCACCATATCGTTCCAAAGATGATATGCGGAAAGTATCCAACCATTTTGAATATCTAGAGAACCAGTTACACAGGCTTGATGTAACTTGGAAATCAATCAGAGGGGAATTTACTGTGCATGTGTGAACAGACACTCTCCCAAGGGGTCACTCAGTCGGCAGTGAGATGCCATCGAGTGAGTTTGTGTATTGTGTGACCTTCGCATTCACAATGACTGAGCAAGTCATTCTTCATGTCTCAAGCAGGGTTTTTTGGCAAAACATCACATTACCCAGGTCTGTAAGACCCCCTTACAGCCCTGATTTGTGACTTCTGGCTTTTCCGAAAGATTTCAGACCATGGACTAGATTAAGGAGAATGCAATCCCCCCACCCACCCACCAAAAAAAAGAAGGACGTTGCAGACCGTTTTGAAAAGTGTAAGGAACACTGGGATAAGTGTGCAAGGTCCCAAGAGGTGTACTTTGAAGTGGACTAAGTAAGGCGCCATTGCCCTAGGTAGGCTATTTTTCAGCAAATGGCTGGATACTTTCTGGATAGACCTTGTTCATTCATAAGTATGAAAACACAAAACTTTCCATATTTACTTAAAAAATGTATTAATCATAGAATGAAATGAAATTTTTATTGAGTAATCAACAAATTAATTTTTTTAGAAAAAAATATCAATGTTGTTTGAAGAAAAAAAAAATACCAAACTTAAAACAAATCGGTAATTTCCTATTAAACCTGATAAAATCCCATTTTACTCGCACAGCAAATTATAACATACTTTAAAATTAAGTTATTTAATTATGCATGTAGGTATTCTCACAGACTTTTTACAGGTGGCAGCTGAAAATAACATTTCCCCATTCCCTAGTCTGACTGTTTAAATGGACACAAAATTATAAATATCAGTCGCCAACAAACCAGTAGAGAGACATCTTAACACTCATACTCAACAAATTTCTTTATTGGGTACTTTGTACTTTTAAAGTGTCTTACTTGTAGATCTTGTTCAGTAAGGACATGAACTGTTTTTTGTTTTGCATCATATCTTGTATTTGCCTTGTGGAAATACAGTTTTTTTTTCAAATGAGTCATTTACTAATCTAGCTGGGTAACATATTTAAGATGATGTATTTTACAAAAATGTGCGATACCTGAGGTTGCAAATATCCAAGTGAAAATGATATGGTTTTTGCCTAATGGGGACATGCTAAATCCATAGCTTCTCATTGACAAAAAATCTATTAAAATTACAACAGGTAAAGATTATCGATGAATTAAATCATTATTAAATCACTTAATAACTAATATTTCAGGCATAATCAGGGGTGGAAAGAATAAAAGAAAATTTTGAAACTTTTTTTAAAAAGTTTTTTAAATTTTTATTTCCAAATAGTGTGAATATTTTTTCCTTTTACATTAAAAAAAATCTACAATATAATTTAACAAGTGAAAGTTAAAAAGTTCACAAACAAAGCAGTATTTTATGTTATTTTACAATTTAAAATTTTCCAATGTAAAACGTATTCGTAATCAACTGGTATGTTATGGGTGCTGGGAGGTATTTACATTAAAGAAAAAAATTACTGCTACTTTTTCTATAAAACATAAACAATCGGATCACACATGGCTGACTACACCAAGGTCTTCATACCTCCCCAACCTTCATACAACATTTCATTGACATATATATCTTTAAAAATAAAGGTATCCAAACAATCAGATGGGCCATAACTCACCATTTTTTAATTGTGGGGGTTCCCCAACATTCTAACTAAATTTCAGAAAAATAGTCAGGAATTGAACATTTTTTCCAATTGGAACCAAAAACATGGTTTTTGTTTATAAAACGTAAACAAACAATCGAATCGCCCATAACTCACTATACCAAAGTATTCATACCACCCCAACCTTCATACACAATATCATTGAAATATCTTTAAAAATAAAGGAGTTATTCAATTTTAAATTAAACAAGTTACCCACTTTTAAAACAACATTCTTTAATCAGTAGTGAATCATAGTCTCCAGTGTTTTCAAATGCCAGGGATAATTACAGAAGTTTTTTCAGAGCAACTAGATTTTTGAAAAAGACACATACAAAAGTGATATAAAAAAAAATAAACCTCAACATATATCCTCAGTGTTAACAGAAATATTTAAGGAGAAGAATAGTAAGAAATTCTAACTTTTAAAAAAATCAATGATAAAAGGAAACTGATGAGGTACACCAGTTAATCCTGGAGGAGGGAAATTGCCTTCGAATGTAAAATGTAACAAGTAAAAAGAAGAAGAAAAAAAAAGATGTGATCCCATATGAATAGTAAAGGGAGAAAATTACCTAGAATTGTTAACAAAGACCCGGCTGAGTCAATTGCTTGACAGAAAAGAGGTCATAATAAGCAGAAAAAGTAAGTTTGTCTGATGAATAGGCAAAGCTATTCCAGAGTCATAGAGGGGAAAATAAAAACAGACTAGTACAAAAATAAGATTTTGGTACAGGTTTTTGTATTCTATACAAACAAATCTATATCATGGCTAATCCTTTTTAGTCCTGAGCATTATCATGTCTAATCCTTTTTAGTTCTTAGCATTATATTGTGTTGGGTAAGAAAAACACTGGAGCAAAACATCAAATTGCTTTCATAAGAAAAGGTCATCAAACAACCTTAAAAAAAGGGGAACATTACAAAAGGTTTAAAGGGAAGATAGCATAAAATCTTTGAAGTAAATGTAAAGATCAGTTTTAGTTCATTGAAAACTTATTTCAAGAAAAAGAATTGACTTAAATTGTTCTTGTAGTTTAAAGCTTCTTAAAAGAATAATTGCCTAAAGTTATACCTTTTGTTAGTATTCAATAAAATATATATCCTAACAACTCCAAGAAAAGCTATATTTTCTTCCAGTGAACAACCATAACCAGGGCCTTCAAGAGAAATTTTATAACACACACACACACCATGCACAAACACCTGCATCCTTTAGCCATCCTGTTTTCAACTGCTATAACCCTTTTAGCACGCCATACTATATTCGCACGCCAGTAAACAATAAAGTCAACTGATTTTATTAATGGACATATTGTATCTAATAATCCTTCTGTTGTCTTTAGGATTTCTTCACTGATCAAACACCCTCTCTGTTCTCATTCCTTGGCTTATATAGCTCCAATATGCCCCCCCTACTCCACCACCAAGGGGAATAATACCTTATACCAGCGCCATCTACCTTGAAGCCTTCAAGGGCATTAACTCTAAACACCAATTATCACTTTCCCCCTCCTTTTTCCTTTAAAAGTTTAACAATCGGGCCCTGTTAAATCTTTTGGCCCACCGGGTTCCAGTGCGATACACAGGCTGCACACCCCTCTCAGAGGCCCTTAACTTCCTAGTGTTGTCAACCTCCAACAGTTCAAGTTAACTGCCTCACATAAATGACATTTCTAATCCAGGTTCTTATAAATTAATTCAATAATGATTAAGAGGCCAATTCAACAAGACATTACTAATGATTTCATTCCTTGTAGGGAGCTTCATAAATATAGCCTTGTACTAAGTTGGCTTAGTCAAACAAACATTTACTACAGGGGAAGTCATTTATTGTGATTACTTTGAGACAGTGTCTTTTAGATAACAATAACCAGCTAATAACATTAAGCAAAGGATATATAGAGGGAGCTGCTTATTGTGATTGGGACTAACTGATTTTAATAATAACATTATAATAAGTGGCTTCCTCCGTATTATGAATTTAGGAGTTATATCAAGACAAAATCCTGTTTTTGAAAAACTGATTTTTACTCAATATCTGGGAGATGTTTTCCTTATGCCATAATGAACAGGACATGATAAAGAAATTTGATTCTCTAATCCTATTAGGTGCAATAATAAAAGAAGTTCATCGTTGATATTTCATTTGCTTAACTTATACATGATTGACAGCCTCAACAGGCTACCATAAATGTTAATTTGCAATGTAAAGAAATAATGTTTGTCTTGTGGCAATAAATCAGCATTTTTAATAAAGCCTGACATTTTCAAAGATTTTACCATATTGAATTACAGTACAGTAACACTGGCTATAATAAACCTGAGTGGGAAACAAATACACTGGTAATGTTTTTATAGTTGTAATTCATGAATATAATAATTTTATTGGGCTATAAAAAGTATAAAAGACTTGTGGTGAGCAATGACTTAGTACAAATTATCAATTAGGAAACAATGACAAGATAAAATACTAAAAACATTATTTATTAGTCATTTACATTTCAACCAATAAGGTTAAAAAGTCCATAGACCAACTAAGATGGACTTGATTTTAGGGAATGATTACTTTAGGTTTAACCCCCCTTCAAGGTTTACACACTTTTTCAATCACTATTGTAGTAGCTGAAAGTTGAAAAACAGGTCTGGTTAGTCACTCAATAGAAACCGTCACGTAACCAACGTGTTTTGGCAGCATGCCGTGTTGGGGTTGATCAATTAAAAATTTTGAAAAAAAAAAAAAGTGTGATCAATGAATGTTACTTCTCTCGCCTTTTGTTGGGCAGTGATTACTAAAAAAAATTTGAATTTTCAAAAAAAACAAGCATAAATGCTGCTGGACACAAAGTAAGGGACCAATTTAGCAGAAACTTACATTGTAAATTATACCACCACTAAAAACCCTTTTTGGGGGGTTCAAAAAACAAAAAGAAATCCATTTTTTTCTAGATATAATAAGTAAATATATAAGTTTTCAGCCCTCTAGCTCCATTGGTGTGGCCTGTATGCATTATACATACATAGCCAGCCAGCCAGCCAGCCAGCCTGACTTGAAAACTGAAGAAACCTATGTTGGCAGTTTTGGTTGACGGTTTCTAATACATCATTATCACACTTAGTCTTACCAATGAATGAAGCACCTTTTCATTTTAGGAAATAGAAATCAGAAAAATAAGATTGAGTGGTCAATGCAATAAAACTTAGTGACCACTCATCTTATAAGCTATATAGTGCAGTTTACCTATATTATAGCAATCACTGATATGTTAACAAGTGAGCTGTCTTGAAGTAACAAATTCCACGTTCTTGTTCAGGTATTTTGCCTTCATGTTCTCACGCAGCTACTTCAACAGAGCAAAATTGTACTCTCTATTTATTATCTTGCTCTTCAGTAGGCTGTTGATCAACATTATTTCATTTGAAAACCCAGACAGCTGGCCGTTAAGAGGAAGAAATGTTTCTACTGCTTTCAACTATGTCTGATCTGTTGATCAAAATTACTGTATATACCGGCGTATAAGTCGTACCCCAAAACTAAGGTTTAATTCAAGTTTAGTCCAATATATGCCAGATAAGTCGACTCTCCAAACTAAGGCAGCACTGCGTCCATCAGACTGTCAAGTTTATAGGGTCTAAACAGACTAATATGATCCATTAGAGAAAATTCTTTATGCTTAAAAAAGTCGACTTATATGCCGGTATATATGGTATGTATTGAACTATAATCCATAGTTATAAATCAATATGAAATTATCCAGGTCTATCTATAACCAATCCAAAGTGTCATAATATAAAATGAACCTAGTTTTTATATTCTACAGTAAGAAGCCTTAACTGTCAACATGTTAAAATCTCCATCATGGACAGCTTAACAAAATCTTTCTTACTCTTTCATAGAAGATACCTATTTCACTAGTCATGTACTGAATGGTTAGTCATCAATCATTTATCAAAATGTCATGCACATGATCAATGTTGTTTTTTTTTTCTTATAGGATAACAATTGAAAATCTATCCAACTCAGGATCATCATCCACACTTGCTTCCATGACTAAATTCAGCTGCAGATTTTTTTTTATCAACAATATAACTAGGCGTTATTCCCCAGATAAACAATATATCTTCAAGAAATATCTTAGAAGTTAACTCTTTCATTTGCAGATACTTGTTAACTATTATTGTCTACATGGGTACATCAATAAGTCCACAGCCCAATGATGAAAAAAGCATTTATTTTATACAACCAAAAGGTACCATGTGTGAGTTTTTTTATTCAAATCACATTGTGACTAAAGCCAGAAGCCTATGGCAAAAAATGCACATTTGTGAATGGGCGATCATACCATCCAACAAATCGGTTTTACACAGGGAGTGTCTAGAGATGCGTAGACTCAACGAGAACAACACTCGACTACCACCACGTGCTCGACCGACAATCTGAAAAAGCTATAACATCTGGCTTTGTATCTCCCATGGTACAAGATATTATAAAGAAAGCCAAAAAATGAAAATACAAACGCCCAAACCCACGGACACAAGTAGTGAGGTACCAGAATAACAATCTGGTCGGATATCCGGCGCCAGATTCACATGGTGGCAGTGATAATTCTTTTGTGAATCTGGCACTAGATATCTGATCAGATTGATATTCCAGTACATCACTAGACACAAGCTCAGAAAGAACCTTCCAAAATTACTTGAGCTAAATCACACCCACACTACAAAACATGTTCTGTCACTTCAAAAGAATCGCGTCTAGTGACCCAACCATCGGCCCTTTGAACAATTCAACAAAACCGTGCATCTCCAGTGGGCCCTATTCAGGCAATTGTACATTGTGTGGACAACAAAAAAACTATCATGGTTGTTCAATGATAATAAGAACGAACACCATCAATACCAGGATTAAAGAAAAATGACCAAGCAAGTTAAATTTAAGCAGACGGAAAAAGTTAGAAAATATACTTATACTTCTAACCCTTATATGGTCTCGGGTGTTCCAGTTGTTAATGAATCAAGCTAAAACTGCAATAACCTAGGACCCTCTATGAATATAGTCGTCAGCGAATGGAACAACAGTAATCCTAACATTATTGCTTCTCCTCCACCTCCCTTTTTCTGAAGGGGCAGCAGATCTCTATAGCCAGCTCAGGCATCTGCATAACAGAG
>VCCN01003999.1:710748-744022 GCA_006491835.1 Architeuthis dux
AATACTCCCACAAATCTTGCATCTGCCAGGAGAAGGAAACTCCTATGAAACCTACAACCTTGGGCCTTGCTGCTATTCGACCCATCTCAGTGGACCATAGCATGCAAACCCTTGGTCTAAAGGGTGGGGTCAGCAGTGTGCCCATCGCACTTCACCTTAAAACTCCATTGCGCAGCACTTAGGGTTATTCACGTTCAGGCCCCATCAACTTAGGACCTGAAAGACATGGAAAACCCTTCCCGATCCAGTCATGCCATCACTGGATATTCTAACTAAGGGTGAGTGCTGACAACACTGCAAAGCTCTTCACTTACTTCAGTCCAATGTTCATGCAAGCCTCTATATATAAAGGACACACTTAGGTACAAGAGACTTTTTCAACTTTCATGCCAGGTTAACAAAAGATAATTAAATTCATTTCACTTTTTGTTAATTTGAAGAAGAAAAAAAATTATGGTATCCAGAGTTATTTTTATCAAGTGGAACATATAAACTAGGTATATTCTTGTGCTATGCCTACATAGTTGTGAACTGATTTCAGGCACATTTATTTACTCTTTTCACTGTTCATCAAGTGCAACATAATCAGGTCCTCTCTTTCAAGATGAGGGTTGGGCTGAATATTTCAGCAGATAAAAAAACACAATAGATCAAAGCACTTATGTAAATGAGCTCAATATAAGCAAGGATGAACCTTACACCCTAAGCAGTAACCAGACAAACAACTTTTTGAAGAAAAAGTAATCTTGAATACATTAGAATTGCAATACTAGAAAGAATGACATTTGGTGGCACTCACAAAGATATGACATACTCGGCTTCCTCTTTGGAAAAAATCCTGATGATAAAACAAACAGATGTTTTTTATTGTGGGATCTTACATGTATTAATTAACTGGATAAAAAAGTAAAGAATGATAGAAATAAAATAATTAAGAATAGATTAAACATTTCTTAATGTTACCAAAAGTTGATAATCAAACAAACATTCAACTCCCTATGATAATCAAACAAACATTCAAACCCCCTATGATAATCAAACAAAATTCAACACCCTATAATATTTTGCATTCACACATAAATCACATACTGAAATAGTCAAATATTTGGTGTGTATGCATGTTAAACAACTTGAGATGCAAGAAAACTGAACAAAGAATGAAATTAAATATTAGAACCCATACCTATACTGAAGGAGAAAGAACTCTAGTCTTACACGTCTAGAAAATGAGTTAGATTCTCATCGCTAACTTCAAAAATTTGTTTTAGAAAAGTTTAAATGTGTAGCCAAATAAAACAGATTGAGAAAGTGAAAGAGGTTGACTACAGTGAGCACCTGGTTATAAATACTCAACTACTCAAAACCTTTATACTGTTCTTAGTCTTATTTCTGAAAGAATGTTGTTCCAGCATAACCAAGACAAAAAGTCACTGACAAGAAAAGACAAAAAGATTAAAATACAGTTATTTCCAATTGTAGCTTTTTTTTCCACACCTGCTAATTCATCATTTCAGCACACAAATACAATATATCTCATATTTGAAATGTAAAAGCACTTGTATTGTGTTTGAACATTTTAAGTCAGTCCTGGAATGTCTATTTGTTGGGTAGTCTGCCTAGAGAATAATGGAGATTACTTACTGCTATATTATAAAAAGATCTCAAAAAGATAGCTATGAAGATAACTGGCAATTGTTCTGTTCACAGAAATTCTTTAATATGATAAAAAAAAACGTTATTTAGACAAATCCAAAAGACAACCAACAGAGAGAAAGAATAGAAGTAAATTTATTAATACTATGTTGAAGCAAAAGATTTTAGCATTTTTGACAAAATCTTTCATTCATAACATTAAATCATCAAATTATTTCCCTGGTTTTCTATGATTATATGCCACTTTTCAGGTAAATTGTATATGCCATCATAAAATAATGGTTCCAGTTTTCAATAACTTCTTCAAGGAATTCTTTTGATATCTTCAGCGTGTTGGAACCGCTGTATAAATCAAAACAATGATAGTCTGAAGGTAACAGATTTCAAGAATATGCCACATATGAAAGAACTTCCCATCTCAATAATCATTTGCTGTGTCACATTTGCAATATGAGGATGGGTGTTGTCATGCAGTAAAAATCATCAGTTGAGTTTCTAGCCCAGAAAAGACTTCTCTCCCAATGCGTTATTCAAACAAGACAATTGCTCACTGTAGCGGTGCACAGTAACAGTTTGTCCAGGTTCCAGCAATTCATAATAAAGAATTCTCTTTGAACCCTACCAAGCACAGAGTAGAACTTTTTATTCCACAGTAGATTCTGTTGAGATGATGAAAACTGTCCTGGACCTAGTCACAATTTTCTTCATTTTGGATTCTCATAGTAAATCCATTTTTCATCTTGTCCAAAAATGAAATTCTTTTAAATTTTACTATTTTGTCCAAAAATGACTTTTCTGTAGAGCAAAAAAGAAAGACAAGAACTTAAACACTGACCAATGTTTCTTTCTCTAAGTTCATATGGAACCTATTTTCCTCACTTCTGTATTTTTTCTAAGGCTTGTAAACAACATACTACAGTTGACTGATTGCACAAGCAATACAGCTGAGTAAACTTCAAAGACACTTCCAAGATTTCACTAACATTGTGCAAAAGATGTCACTGCAAACTTTTGCATCAACCTAATATAAACAAAAACAACAGAAAATTCTTTTCTTTTTTCATTGAGTTTGGTATGTGAACTCTTAAATTTCAACTTGCGTAAGGTGTGCTCTGCTACTAAAATACAATGTTCAATAATTTGTAGTAAAAGAAAGTCTGAGGTTCCATCTCCAAAATTAACACAGTAAGAATCACCACCATCTATCTATGTATGAAAAAGAAATCATTACTATAATGGTTATTTACTAAGCTTAGCTTAGTCTGGCACAAGGACACGGTAGCGGGGAACCAAGTGACGATCAAACTCACTACACTAGTGAAATGATCCACTAGACAAGCTTTCTAATCATAAAGCTACACTAATGTAACAATTGTGAATGGAAATTCAATGGGCCTGTTTTTAATTTTATTTCCAAACAAAAAAGATATTAATTTTATTTCAATAAAAAAAATTGGACAAGATATCATCAACAAGTAATGATGAATGTCTGTAATTCTGAGATGTATCAGTATTATTATTCAGACTAGTATACTCATCTTAGTTGTTTTTATCACAATGTTTCAACAGATGTATTCTTAAGCCTTCTTCAGGAATATATAGCATCTGGTAATCCATGAGCATCAAGTATTTTCTTTTTTTGAGATGGTTGTAAGATCTTTTTGAATACTGGACAACACTCAAGGTTTAACAAATGCAGCATACACCTGAAGAAGGCCATAGAACACATCAAAACACTATGATAAACTCAACAAATATGAGGATACTAGTCTGAATAACACATGATTAAATTGAGTGGTAGTTGAAAGCTAAAATATAGAATATAGTGGTATCTGTTAAAGTATCAGAGCCAGCTTAGCAAATGTATCTACCAGTACTGAAAATATCCAACAAAGCTTTTATAATCATATCTCCAAATACTGTAAAACTATTTATTTAAATATGTTCAGTTGTGCAGAAAAAATACAAGTTGTAATATTTGAATAGCCGTCATGAACAAAGAATGGAACCTGAAAACCAGTGAAGCAAACGACTATAATAATGAATTCAGTGTAGCAATTTTTCAGAGTGGTTGAAGCAAGTTATTTGTGAATAGAAGGCACTATCTGTCGATCAACTAACAGCTCTCGGAAACATTCACTATCTAGAGCCTGTGTGATACGCCAATAAAAGAAAACAAGTAACAGATATTAACCCTTTATGGGGCAAATGACTATACATGATCACTTAAATTGGGTCTAAAGATAGCGCATTGCTACCACTACTAGCAGCAATCAACAAGTTTTGAGGCATACCACACCCCATTATAATAGCCTGTTTTTGGCCTGAACAATAAAATTTTAAAATCAATCTAGGTGTTATTTGTTTTGTCAATATCAATTTTTTTGTATCTATTCATTATATTGAATGTTATTCTTTAATTCTATGTTTTATTTAACTATCTACTTTAATTTTTTTATATTTTCCATTTTGGTCACTTTTTGGGTGAGGCACTATATATGATCACTTCATCATAGGGGGTTTTGCTCCCATAAACAAAACAAAAATCAGAAAACTTGCAACTAAAAATATCTTGTAATTAGGTCTAGTTTAACATACAAAAGGTTGTTTTGATACCTAAAATATGTTTAGGAGTGCCCTATAAAGGGTTAAAGTAATCTTAAGGGTTGTGAATATGTTTTCTGAAGAAAATTTCTATAGGGGAAAATAAGGCATATTAGTGTTTTTCATATCATCCTGCTTAACAAGTTTAGAAAAAAACTATCTGTGCCATGTGTAGTAAAAAGCTCAGTATTAGAAACACTAACAATAAAAGATTGACAGTTATGAAAAAAATGTTAAAAATGCATTTGCCTAAAATTTCTATTAACCTAATGAATTTAAATTTTTTAAAAAGAGGATCCTTAAATCCAAATTATGAGATAGGAACATGCTAAAAAAGATATTAAGTTCACAAGAAGAAAAATAAAACTTTTATAGTGAAATTAAATAAGAGTTGAATTTTACATGCACTTTCTTTTATATCTCAAAATTAAGTTATTAAGAAATTGCAAATCATACAATTAATACTTTTCTTTTAGATTATGCTGGCTTAGATATGTGATGATTTTACCACTTGAGAAATCAGAACAGAACATCAGTAGAACAAGCGTCACTGCCAATTCAACTGCAATGTTATTTTTCTAAAAATGAATTAAAATAAAATAATTTAATCTTACTGTAAGCACATCTTTGAATTATAGCACAATTATTGAGGTTTTATGATGAGAATTATTTTGAAAATTTTTCTAAGTATTTATTTATATTTAGGTAAACTTATAACAATATTCATACAATATTAATTGTTTGAATTATTGATTTCCTTTTTTTGTTGTTGCTTTTGTTGTTACCACAACATTTTGGTGGAGCATTTTTTCTTTAAGGGCACAATCCATATAGAAAAAGGCGGAGGGTCTGAGTGGACCAAGCCAAACCTAACTGCAATACCTATGACACAGGCGATGCGGAGAAGTGAACAGAGGCTTTCCCGCCAGGTACAAGCCAACAGAAGGGTTACTGTGGGACAAATTGCAGATAGCTTTAATCAAGGTGAAGGCAGGAATGCGTCACAACACAGTACATTGATCCTTGTTGTGTATGGGGCTGTGTAGCCACAGGCCAGTCAGAGTACCCATGCTAACCAATGTTCATCACCAAAAGCATCTTCAATGGGCACACGAATGTTGGAACTAGACCATGTATCAATGGAAGAAGATTGTCTGGTCCGATGAGCATCAGTTCAATAAGGTGGACGGCATGGTGCGCATGCAGCGTTATCCTGGGGAAGCAATGGCACCAGGATGCACTACGGGAAAACAACAAGCCGTTGTAGGCAGTGTGATGGTTTGGACAACATTCTGCTGGGAAACACAGGGTCCTATCATTCATGTGGAAGGTGCTTTGTCAGGTACACCCCTTCATAGCGACAGGCTTCTACGATGGCAGTAGCATTTTTCAGCAGGACAATGCTCCCTACCACACTGCACTGGATTGTACAGAAATGGTTTCAGGAACATGAAGAAGACTTCACTGTGTTTCCCTGGCCACCAAACCCCATTGAACACTTATAGGATGTGTTGGACCAACAAGTTTGCTCCGCAGACCCTCCATCTTTGCCTCATTGAGTAAGAGCTCTTTTACAGGCACATAGAGGAACAACATCTTATTAGGCAGATGGTGATAATGTTTGGGCGCAACAGTAATTTTTATATATATATATATAAGCTTATTAGGAAGTGTCACAACTGCTGATTCCTAAGAGCAAAGATGATCATCATATGTTAGACATAATCTGCTTTTAAAGATTTTGCTAAAACCATTCATTTCCAGAAATTCTAGCAATATAGTAGGCATCCTGATCTTAGTCAATTTTTTTGCTAGTACATCATGTCATTCATATAAAAGTTTGAAGAATTTGAACAGCATGAGCAAAACGAATGTAGTACAGACTTATCACTGTATACATGCCCATGGAAACTGCTTTAAAGGAGAAGGTGGAAACTAAGTGTTAGGGCGAGTAATTTCTTTTTTCATGATCAGATTCCCCAAAGTTTTAGGTAGCACCGTGTAAAAGGATCAAATCTCAAAAAGCAACCTTAGAATTATGTTTCTGTCATTCAAGTACAGGTACATCACCGATTTTCTGGCAACTGATGATCTGGCACCTGTTAATCCGGACAAAATTACAAGTGAACACTTGAATTTCTCACGGCTCTCACACTAATACACTGAGTGGCCACAGGGGGTGTTGTGTGCAGAGCTATCTCTTAATTGTTTATACTGTGGTGGTTGTTACTGCTCCATAGATTCTTAAAAATTCCTAGCCTAATTTGCTTACATTTACCCCTAGTAATGGCACAGAGCAAAAGATGAGAAAAGAAACTTAGAAGTGTTGAGAAAACTCAACCACGGTAAGTCCTAATGCTTTAAAAGATAGCAGATGTGCATAATTAGTAGGTTAAAGATATATTATTGAATTATTATTACTTGATCTCTGTTAGTCCGACACTGTTCTGGAACCTGTATTTAAATTTTCTGATGTATTTCAGCAGAAAAATTAAAATTCAAAACTTCAAAGATAACTTTACATTTACAATGATAGGCCTGACCTGACATATCACACCATTACTACACATAACTAATTCAAATGTAACTATTTGTCCTCAGAAAATTTGTTAAAATAATGAAACATCAAATGATTTAGTAACTCTTTAAATTCAACGATGCAGGCCAAAGTAGCAGTGTTCAAATAATCATTAAGACTCCAGCAAAACATGGATTACAGTTTATTTATTTAGCATTTGTAAATAAATATAAAAATATAAAAATCAACCAATGGATAATACTGATTTTATTTCTAATAATGTTGCACAAATAAAGAACTCAAGGGTGGCATTTTTACTTTTGTTTATACCTGGACAATTTTTCTTTCAAATTATTTTCCCAGAATTGTCTTATATTTAAATAACATTTTCCTTTAATGAGAATATAACCTCTCCACAAAGAATATTCATGACATTATGCATTTTCTATGTTGGTTTTATAAGACTGATAAATATATAGACCCAGCATGGCTCGGATTCATTTTAAAATTACCAGATTGTCTGAACTGGTCCTAAATACTTCATCTTTAGATCTCTATCTTGATGACTTAAGTGATTTATTGTCTTTGGCATTAATGGAAGACTATAGGTGCACTACATAGGTTTATGAATGGCTAAGAGGATGGGGGGTATAATTATCTACATACAGTTTATTTAAAACCTCAGGATTTACAATCTGCCATCCTGTAGACAAATCAATGGAGGCATGATAGGGGTGAGGCAGCAGTCAACACGTGGGGGGGTGGACTAAAGAGAAGCTTCCTTTTCCACCTTTGACAGTATTTAGATAAAGAAGAGACACTCAAGAAATTTGGAAAACAAAACAGACTTAATGCTGTGGGTCATCAGGTCCACTTCTGTCTTATCTTTAGAACTGAAGTCAAAAGTCTGTCCTCTGAACATCATGTCTCACCACAAATCCCAAAAGAAAACCAAATATCCAAACAGCACTGTCTCAAGAGATTCTTTAACAAAGGTGGGGAGGTGCAAACAATGTCTGCCCAAGATCAGTAACTGAGTAAAGACAAGATATATAAACAAATAAAAAGTGTTAACAAAATAAAAGCTAACTTTATCATTCAATATTATCATAAAGTTGATAAGTACACTTTTTCACAATTTCATATCACAAACAAGAATCTGTTTAGTGCCAAATTATAACAAAACAATTTTAAAAGAACAATACATTGACTTAAAATTGGTTTTCTAATAACATTTTAAAACATTTTATTTTAGTGCGAAAAAAAAGTATACAATTTGTATATACAAGTACATATCAATCATATTTATATAATATTTAGGGCCTTAAACATTTGCGGTGGTGTAATAAACATAATTCTTCTTAAAATCATTTGCATCTATTGATAGCGCTACATATTCTGGTAATCAATTCCAAAGTCCTACCACTCTATTGCTAAAAAAGAATGTTCTGATATTCAAAAATAAATAAAAGTCATAGCTTCTAGATGACTACTTTATAGTAATGAATTGTAAATACAATGGCCTTTCTGTTACCTATACATAACAGGATAAAGTTATGATGAATTTTTATTATATAAAAGGTTGATACAAAAATTGTGAAGAAAGCAACCATTTTTACTGAATTATGCAAAAGTTAACATTTCTTACAAATGTCAAAGTTGTTATACATAAATTTATCCTTATTTTTCTTATCTTGATCCTTTGTTTAAAAATATGTTTTTCAACTTTTAATATCATGAATGTTTCAGTTTCAAAACCAGATTTTCTAGTTTTATACCTGAAAAATAATATTGCATCACAAAAAGCAGGTGTCATTTAGGTTAATAATATCCTATCTACAGGCCTTCTCAACATCAATGAGCAAACTTTAGCAGTCCAAATCTATAACTTCTCAATTTCTAGATGATAGCAATGGAGAAAAAAAAAAGATTTCCACAAAAAAATCTAGTAATGTCTGGTTTTATTATTACAGAAATCTGTCACTTCATAACAACTGGAAAACAAGCTTGATACCAGGGCCAGATTAACCTATACCAGGGCCCCTAGGCTATTAGCAATATGCCCCCCCCCCCCCGTTTTGTGTATAATTTTAAGTAAGCAGTGCGATCTGTCAATTGTGAGAATAAAGTGGATTGTTATGTGCTAATGTGTAATATATTCATTCCATTTTTTAAAGAGATATTTGTTAGGACATTTTTATTAAATTTTAAGATATTATTAACAATATCTTAACAATTATAGTGAGCATCAGGGAATGTTCTTATTTTGACAGTTTTATTGTTTAATTCATTTTCCCTGTAGTAGTAGCTATCTATTTTGGGCCCTATGCCACAGCATAGTTTGCGTATTGGCTAATCCAGCTATGGTCCTGTCAAAAATA
Organism: Architeuthis dux; assembly: GCA_006491835.1. Taxonomy (NCBI): domain Eukaryota; kingdom Metazoa; phylum Mollusca; class Cephalopoda; order Oegopsida; family Architeuthidae; genus Architeuthis; species Architeuthis dux. The sequence continues at coordinate 719,905 of VCCN01003999.1, forward strand.
AAATTAAGAAAAATATGAATATCCCAGAGTTTTTCCAGGCCCGTTAGCAAGGGCCCCTAGGCTTAAGTCTACTCAGCCTTATAGTATAATCCAACCCTGCTTGATACTCTGAAATAAAACATAGCCAGAATGATTTCGGATAAATTTGACTAACCACTTTAAAATCAAACTTAAATTTTAGTAAATTAATCAATGCACTAAGGCAGGGTCGACAAACTTTTAAGTCTTGTGGGCCAAGGCGAATAAAAAATGAAACCCTGGTCCTACAAGGCTATGGAAACAACTTGTTTTTTTAATTACTTTAACGTTTCTTTCATTATAGGAGTATATACCTATATAAACTTCCATGAGAACTATGAAATTCTTTTTGAGTACAAAATATTGTAAAATTATGGTTCAAATTTTGAGTATATTGATAGAACAGCAGAAATGCAGTGTAAAAACATTTCTAGCTATTATACATTGATTCGTTTTAGGCCACTGCAAAAATGAGACTTTTGCTCTATTTTTTTAAATCTGAATTTTAAAGATAGATAAGGAAAAAAAAGAATTTTCATATGCAACGTCACCTATTTAATGTCGACAGGTCGGATTTGGCCCATAGGACGTAATTTGCAGACCCCTGCAATAAGGTATTGAACTATAAATAGCTCTTCATGTTTGGTATGCAGAGATATGGTGGTTTGTTATCTAAATTTAAAACTTATCTTTTCTTAGAAATATATTAACCTTTTATTGGATCTGCATAGGAAAAGGTGCCACCGAAAAGCTCAGAGAATTTGATCAGATTGATCAATCTGCTTCTCTGTCAAGTTACCCAACATTTCCCATGTCTCACCAGACATATCTCTCAAAATCATTCTTCCAGAAAATAAAGAACCTTATCTTCTATCATATTTATCTTTCTTTACAGAAACTATTTTGCAACTTAATTTCCCCTAACTTTTAATTAAAAAGTTAAGATTCAAATATTCATTTTGCTGCAAAATTAGAAAATATTTCTATTGCCTAGAAAAACTTTAGTGTCATTTGAACAAACAATGCCCACCTTAATACCTGGAAGTAAATATGATAGTAAATATGGGTTGAGTTGAATAAAAAAGAAAAAGTTTAATTCTGAATTAATTATTAAGTTAAAGTATGTAAAACAAATGATAGGTTAATTAAAACATTTTATCGAATTACCTAATTATTCTAATTAATTTTTTAAGCCAAAGGTTTTGTTAAAAAATAAGTAAAAATTAAATTTTACCACATATTATTACAATCTCTAAATTTGATAAAATTAACTTTTGCTATAACTTTTTAATTATCAAAACAACTGAAAATACTAAGAATTCTTTTCAGCAGAAACACTAGAGAAAATCTGTTTATTGGAGAAATAATTATTTGTACATCAGTAAATAAAAGGCTTGCAATGAAGCAAATGTGTAAACCTTTAATATAATGCACTGAAGGCATTTTGCATAGTTATTTCCTATGACAAGGGCATATGACAAAGACCAGGCAATGCACCAGTCAGCAATTTCAATCTGCTGACTGATAAAATACTGCTGGCACCATATACTTTCCAGTAAGATATTGAAGGTGCAAAACATTAGTGCCACAAATAAAGAGTGCTAAAACAACATGGGACCATTGCCAGCATTAGAAAGTGCAAATGTATTCTGTTCCAACATGATTGTTTTGCTTGTGACATGCCTTAACCTGTGTTGTTGTTAGGTAGGTGTAAATGTCATTGATTAATGTGCAACATGTATATTGAGCCTCAGTTTAACAAATAGGTGCAATGTCTTTCCATCATGCAAACTATTTGCTCGCAACAGTATTTGTGCCAAGGTGGTTTGGTGTGAAGGTCTATGAATAAAACAATACCTTGCTCTGATTTGAACAGGGTTTCCTGATATTGTTTGTTTGATTAGGCAATCTAAATCCATAGGTTCTAGTCAATGATTTCTGTACAGTTTTCGTTTTCATTTGCAACACTCTTTCGCCTGTATATAGCAAAAAATAAAGAAAAAAAAAAACAAAAACATGTTACAATATTATAAAATAACATTTTAATTATTATAAAGAAAACCAGAGAAATCTTTATGACCACATACAACTGTTCAAAAATATCTTATTTTATAATTGATAATTTTAAATTTAGTTATAATACAAATTTTCTTAAAATGTTTGTTACTTGAAAAGATATAGAAATACTTTTCTAATATTCATGATTGTATCTTTCCCCCTGTAAAGAGATTTGTAAAATCAATTCAAAATTGTTAAGGAATGTCTTTATTTGTAATAAACTTAAATGTCAAACATAATGTTTGATATAAATATAAAAATTATTCCCGAGCAGAATATTTTCAAACAGATATTAAAATTCTAAAAATGGTAATTATCAAAATTGTTAAACATTGAACACAATAACTGAACATCTACCAGACAATTTTTTTTAAAAATGTTATATAAATAGCAACAATCTAAAGTGACTTTAAAAATAAAACAAAGATGAATTTCAAAAACATTTAAACCTACTGCCTGTAAAATTTTACTAAAACATAAAATCTACAATTATACATGAAATCCAGCTTTAAAATTCAAGTGGAAAATATTCAATGTTTCGAAGCATCATTTCTATTTACAAAATGGATCTGTTTATTTTAAAAAGGTTGAAAAACAGGTCTGGTTAGTCACTCAATAGAAACTGTCACATGACCAATGTCTTTTGGCAGAATGCTGTGTTGGAGGTGACCAATATAACAAAATTGGAAAAAGGGTGATCAATGTATAAGTTAATTCTCTCGCCTTTTGTTCGGCAGTGATAACTAAAAAAGTCCTAATTCCCAAAAAACAAGCATGAATGCTGCCAGACACAAACTAAGGGACCAATTTAGCATAAACTTACTTTGCAAATTGAACCCCCCCCTCTAAAAAACCTATTGGAGGTGGGGTCAAAAACAAAAGATTCATTTTTTCTAGACATGAGTAAATGTTTATATTTTCAGCCCTCTAGCTCCATTGGTGAGGCCTGTATGTACGACACATACATACATAGCCAGCCAGCCAGCCAACTCAAGAAACCTATTGACGGTTTCTAATAGAAATATTGCTTCTGAATGCAATTGACTAACAATATTTATCTAAAATTATGAACATTTACTCACATGATAGCAAGTTATTTCAAGTTCATTCCACATAAGTGTTCTGGAGTGTTTCATATGATACATTACAAAGACATACCATAAAGATAGACAGCAAAATTACACACTTAAGTCCTCTCTTCTCAACACAATATTCAAAAAGGTGGATAATTATGATCCAGTAGACAAGTCAGTCACATTACAAATAAAAACAGTTGTGAAAATTGACAAATATCTATTTAGATAGAGAAACAAGAAAGCTTATACAAGTTTCTAGTGCCAATCATTTTGTTAGCAAGTAATATGTAATTGATACATTCATCAAGACAAACCCAAGCTACAGCAGCATATTTGAGCTGCTTAGCAGCAAGTAATGATATATTTTTATGTTAATTGGACTTGTCATTATTATGTCAAGTTTTTCTACGCTTAACTAAAAGCAGCCAGTAAGCCAACTAACTAGTCATTCAACCTTTCAAGGATCATAGCGTTCTATTGAAACCAAACCAACATTGCTACTCTGATTATTTATATAATATCAAAGAAAATAATGAAAGTAGAAACACTGTAAGTGTTACATATTTTAAAAACAAAGGATCCAGTGATAAATTTCAGCTCACTTTTTCCCTTAAGTTTGCAAATTTTCTATTCATATATTATATACATGCTTACATCTGCAAAATTGTGCTTGCAGTTATACAAAAGATATTTTTATCAAGTTATTTGTTGAAGATACTTTACATTTTAAATTCCTTCACTGTTTTTATGTAGTGAAAAATATGAAATTCTAAATATTCACTAACAATAGTTGCATCAACTTTATTTGGCTAGTTTCAAACCTACACATACACACATTACACACACAGAAGCACACATTTATGTATACACCTGAAAATATATATGCATAAAGAGATGTTGAAAATGGCCTAAGCAGCTGTAATATGTGCATCAGAAGACATACACAAGACGGAACTAGGTTCATAAAATCGTTGATTTAAAAATGTTAAGGTTTTAAAAAAAAAATTTAAAAAAAAAAAATTTTGAAGTTTTACAATTTTAACATTTATAACATCGAGAACACTCAAATTGAAAATAATTTTCATAGTTTATCATAAAGAGAACACATTTTTATATAAAGTCATTTTAGACTTTAGATGGAAATATGAGATTACAAACATGTTGCTTTGAATTTGGGGCACATATTTAATTTCAGGATTAAGTTATAAATTATAACATAAGGAAATTGCAAATAAATTAGTCACCATTAGGATTTAAACACAACTTCAATTATCCACTTTCATTTCATAACAAATTTGATACAAGAATTCTAAACTTTTTAGATTGATGTAATTCTTTTTTTTTTTTATATATATATTAACATAGTGAAAAATTATGTTCAAATTCAAATCCTCTATTTAAGATGTTCCTGGTTTATAAATTTAATCCCAGATTTAAATACAATAAACAATTTTATACTCTTAAATAGAAGAAAAATTTATATTATTACTCAATATATTGTTCAATGTTTCCATTTGTTACATCTCGCCCTAATACAAGAGTCAATACTCGATCACTTATTCTAATATATTATCTGTCTGTACTAAATATAAGCAGTGTTACCATGTAATGTTGCTGACCTGAGCTCCACTGTAGCATTTGTTAAGCCTAGTGTGACAGTTTACAGGTTAATGTTGAGAATTCTTTTCTTTTAGAGTGAGTGTGCAGGGTATGGATCATAAAGAATTTCATATTTCCATTATAATCAGAAGCTACAGTTTGGTTGTGGTAAAAGATAGTGTACCTATATCTATATGGATCATTTTGGTTAATCAACCTCTCACTTCATTGGGCTAACACTAACACACACCATGTTAGCTTCTAAGACTAATTATTTGGGACATGAAAGTTCCTTTATAGATATTTTACTACAGATGACAAAAGATATATGAGAACATATTCAATGGCCAATTGCTACTCCTTTTTCTGATGAAGACAAGAGTTGGCATAGTGCAAAACAAAACAATTCTTTCAACATAAGTTATGCTGTTCCTACATATTCTCTGAGCCAATTGGTTGTGTTTAATTTGTAAAAATGCATTGATAAAACTCAGGTGGCAAATCTGTTTTACAATTTTTATATACCAGCCAAAATAAAATTTAATTGTTAAGTTTGGAGATCCAATTTCTTAATATTCCTTCAGCTTTTGTTTCCTTGTGTCCAAAAATGTAATCATGTACTATTGGTACCTTGGTCTTTTTTGAGGAGTATCACTTTTTTACTCACTGGTATATTATCATGTGATAAAATATGACTTTGTAAAAGTGTCTCTGAAAACATGTGTACACAGACAAAATATACAAAAAGTCTTTTACTGTAATGAAATAATTTATTCACCTGATATTAATAATAGGTTCAGGAAATGATAGTCAGTTGTACATCAAGTAAAAAGGTTTTGTGGCTGACAACCAACGAATTATGTGTAAATAACCATGTGAACACACGTTATTAATTTTTGAATATGTACTGCAGTGTTGTTTGTTTGAAAAGACGGGGTCAAAAATGGAAAAGTAAAATGTTCACAATTTTCGACACAAAATGAGTGATATACAGATGCGTCACAAATACAAAAAGTTTGCAATATCCGTCACCAAAGAAAAAACAAGGAAAAAGAAAAGATTTTACCACTTTTTAAATAGTCGTACATGAGAGTTGAATTCTCTGTGATGTTATTTGTGGCAGTCTTCTGACAATAGTAGTATTTTCTCGAAAATACAAAATACACCTTGTTTCCTTGGAAGAAAATCTCTGCCTCTTATTTCATTACTGAAAGAATTTTCCTTGCATTGTGTACTTTTGAAGTCAGCGTCTATCTGGATGTGACATCATTTCCTCATGTCGTATTTGCATGTGTCGTCATTGGGCTAATTTGCATGAACGTCCACGGTGGGTGCTACTTCTGTTTTTGTGAGCGGTTCACTACAGATTTGTCTCCAAAATTGCAGCTTATAACCTATCACTCAACTGATAGATATATCATAACAGCTGTAGATGTAGAATAAGAGTCAGTATACAGTATCAGACTTTTTACCACAGAGTATGAAAATACATTTCTGAGGATCTCAAAACAAGCTGTCTTCATCATTTCCCTTAAGTGCATCTCATCATACATCAGCCTTTTTTAACAACTGTTAGACTGGAGTGTTTTTGCTAACCCTCTTTTCTATTAAAAGGTGCTTTTTAATTTATATTTCCTTATAAATATATTTTTAACATTTCTTATGTTAGGTCGTTGTTTTGTTTTTCTTGCCAATAAAGGCTTCCAAAGTAATCTCTACTTGAACATTTAAATGATTTCAGACGTATGTTCAAATATATAGATAGCCAAGTCCTGATTGGTAAGCCTGTTGTTACCCAATCCAGTGAGAATGTTAAAAGATATAAATAAGATGTTTGAATAATGTATTTTTTAAATAACTAAAGCTCACATGTGTGAGACAGAGAGAGGGGGGAAGGGAGAGAGAGGGGAGAGATAGGGGAGAGATAGGGGAGAGATAGGGGAGAGATAGGGGAGAGATAGGGGAGAGATAGGGGAGAGATAGGGGAGAGATAGGGGAGAGATAGGGGAGATTTCTTTTCTATATTTCCCAATTGTCCATATCATGAGATGGTATATGTATTCGCACACGTCTTTCCATCTGTCTGTCCACACAATATCTCAAAAGTACTCAATGAATTTCAAGGGTGGGCAATGGGGTAGAAAGAATTGGTTAAATTCTGAGACGGATCCACGATTATTTTTAGATCACGAGATATTTTCCTTTTTTTTCTTCTTACATTTATGTATTCAATCATGACTGTCCGCATATCTCCAAAAGTTCTGACAGTTAGCTAGGACATAGGGGAGATAATTGTGCATGGAACCGCTTCAAGATTTCTTTCGTGGCCTATTTCCCAACCTTTCACAAAATTTCATTGAGATTCATTTGGAACTTTTGGAGATATCGTGTGGATAGACAGTCGGGAAAAAAAAACAGTATCAAAATTTCAGTTCGGGGTGTTTTATTTAGTCCTTGCTGTTCTTTCCGTTTGTCTATCCACATGATATCTCCAAAAGTTCCACTTGAATTTTGTGGAAGGGTGGGCAATAAGGTACAGAAGAAGTGTTTAAATTTTTGGGCGGTCCATCCACAATTACCTCCCCTACGTCGTAGTTATATGTCCACACCACATAATATCGCCAAAAGTTCATGTTGGTCCACACGATACCTTCAAAAGTTCAATGAAATTTTGTGAAACGGTGAGCAATAGGCTATGGAAGAAGTAATTAAATTTTGGTGCAAATCCATGCACAATTACCTCCCCCTGACAATGGCGTTGGCAGAGGTATGCACTCTCTGAGTGCTTTCCAGTTAAATAATAGTTAAGCAATATCCTACTCCTCAGAAAGTAAGCTGGTTAAGTGAACAGTTAGAAATTAACAACAGTGCAAGTTAGGGCTTACTACATCATCTAGATTGAAGTTAAGTATTTTTATAGACTTCATTTTTCCTTCTTTTTTTTTTGGTTTGGTTGACTGTTTGCCAATCAACTGCAATGAATGAATAACATCAGTCTTTCTTTTCTTTAACATGCTGACTTTAACTAACAGCTGCTTCATGTCAACAAGTACAAGTCAAAATCACCTGCTAACCTTCAGCTGAACACAGGTCTGGCTAAATATTCATCTCGGTGTAGTATATACAGAGATAAGACTATAAAAATATTTACCTGTGAACAAATGAATGTAAAAGGTGGTATTTACCATGGTTAGCTTAGTATGACTCAAAGCCACAAAGAATACCAAAAATAAAAATTTCTCTAGCACACAAGAAACAAGCACGGACATCAAAAAAATGTCTTAACCCACCCCCTCTTGGTGCAAGTTAAAAGTTGTGATTGGAAGACAGATCTTCAGTGCCAAGGCTATTATTATTAATATTATACAACTATCTCCTGGAAAAGATGTAAACAAACCAGTATTTCTTTTTTTTATTATGAATGTTGTAAATATATAATTCAGTTAACATGAAACACTAATAATATTATAACTTAGAACTATTATACAGAGACAATACCATGTCCTTTTTAATATTATTATTCATGCGGCTGTTCACACCAGATGTCTGGTGGTTATCACTGAAGACTGCGTGATAGCAAGTCTCCAGCCCACTTCTCAGCATTTCCACAGTCCACAGTAGCAGTGTGATTTGCAATTTCTCACCAGATGTGGTCATCTGTGGTCAGGTGGTCAAAGCTGAGGGCTGTGTGACAGTAAGTCTCCTACGGTCAACAGCCCTCCTTTCAGCATCCTCGCAGATCACAACAGTTTGTACTGTCCCAACCTAACCCCACTTTTCAAACACTTATACCATGTTCATTCTGGCTTTTAGGCCAGGGATCGACAACCTTTTTGCTTCTGTGGGCTGGATCACGTCAAGGAGTGGACTGCGGGCCAGATAAATGCCATAAAGAGCTTGAAATATGAAAATTATTTATTTGAATACCCCTGATTATATTTTGCTTCAAATCAATGAATAACGCATGCTAGAACATTATTTGTATTTAACCAAGGAGGCCATTTAGTAATCAAAGAACTCAATTTAGTCACAATTTATTCCAATCAAGGCATCTTTTGGATCTAACAAAATAGTATCCTAATATTTGCTCGCGGCCAGTTAAAATCCACTCGAGGTTCGGATCTGGCCAGCAGGTCGTAGGTTGCCTACTCTTGTTTTAGGCCATTGTTGGTTACTGAGGGGCGGTGGGGTCATTAGTCTCTGATTTTCAGTTCTCGCAGACCCCAGCAGTGGTGTAATAATTATTATTATTATTGCTATTTTTTTCTGAAGTGTCATATTTTTTATATTTTTATTTGGATAAAATGATATCTTTCAGTTCATTTTTATCAACTTCCTACAGCTTGGAAATGTGTAGAAATAGTTGTTAATAATCCTTCATAAAAATCAAAGTACATTCCTTCAACCAATTATTAATATATAAAGATACAGTTAAAGGTCATTTATGTATGATAACCTATATCAGCGCCAGCTAGATTTAACAGATCATAAGAAATTAAAAGTATCACAAAATTATAAAATTCAGAACTCTACAATGGTCATAGGTTTAAATCTACTAGTGGTTAATTTAATTAATGTTTTATATATTTGATACATTTTATTACATTAAATAATACTAACTTGCAGGAATCATTTTTAAAAAGTAATTTAATATCTTATATTCAAAGAATATCTGAATTTAAAATGAAGCAGTACCATTTGAAATGTACAAAAATTAGTAATTACTAGATGTCAGTTATTTGCTAAATTGCAGCTGGCATTTGAGTTGCTGGTGATAAGAAAGGCAGTCCTATGTTTGCATTTTAAAATGCTGTGTTTAGTAGATATCACAGTGATCCTCATTAAGGAAGTAAAAGGTTATCAAAAACTGATTGGGTTGACCAAAACTTTCATTTGGTTCATTAAGTACAAATAAAAGACTATTTTTTTCAACATTAACTTTATTGGACAACCTATTTACTTTTTTTCTATAGTTTTCAGAGGGGTCATTAATATTCAAATGGTTCTTCGAAGAAGGCTGAAGAATGAATCGGCCTAAACATTGTGTTTACAACACAAACAACAAGAAGGAGTTCAATTGTCCGAAGAACCATTTGAACTTATATACTATTTTGTTCCACAATCTTCTGCCATCTTTCAGCCAACTTCATAATTCCATCCTCCCAGAACTTTCTTTTATCTTTCTCAACAAAGAACTGCTTTAATTGCCTTTTGCAGTCTTCCAGGGAATTGAAATTTTTTTTTCATTAAGACAATTCTATAACAATCGGAATAAATGGTAATCCGAAAATGCAATATCTGCTGAATATGGCAGATGAGTGAAAACTTCTCAGCGAAGCTGTAACAATTTGTACCTGGTTACCAAAGAAACATGCAGTCTAGTGTTATCCTGATGTCTATTACTGCCTTCAGTTGGTCTAAAAGGGAGCAGTACTTGTTTGGAATCAATCCATTGATTAGAAGAAGCACATAGTAGAACTGGGTTCTTCAAAGTAGGTGTTTTTTATTAGCCTCCCCACGACAGCAAATTTGACGCACGGTCGGATTAGGGAACATGCAGGCAGGAGGGGTGGGGATCCCAAATCCCCATGGCTAGAGACCTGAGGGGGGGAGAATCCCCAAGTCCCTGTCACTGAGACAAATGCCATGAGGACCAGGATTGATACTTCCCAGGAAAGCCAGTCCAGTGTGAGGTGAGCGCGAACGGAGACCCCACACCCGATTCACCCACGTGGGGCGACTGCAGAGGTCAACGACCCAACCGAAGTGCAATGGAAGGGCCTCGCTCTGGGAGAACAGACATACTGATATTCCGTTCCATACTGTCCTACTGACCGAGTCGCAGGTTCAAAATAAATAAATAAATGAATAAAAAGAGTAAGTGGAAAAATCTATTGGTGATAATGGAATAATTAAGATTTGTAATATGAATATATCTAATAATCTTATTACTTTTGTCGTCAATAATTTATCTGTTCAACTATTAAATCATAACAGTAATAGTTGGCATGGTTGAAAAACAACAACAGAGGTTTAATGAGAGGGGGGGGTGTTAGGCAAGACACAATTCATACGCGTACAGTACAATGAGTAAATTCCACAAATCTACACCTTTGAAACGAACACAAGTTTAGTTGCAATTGAACTTCAAGAGGGTACACGATATATGTCAGTGGGTCATGAGGTTATTGCATAAAATTAAACTGGGTAGCGATCGAAAAAGTTTGAAGAACCTTGCAGTAGAGGACTTCCTCCTTATCCTTTCATATACACAGCATCACCTTCTTTGCATGAAAGGTAGGTTAGTGATTGTTCATTTTGTTTGCTTGAATTCTCTTTCATTCCATGTTGTTGTAAAGTATCCACTTTTCATTGTCTCAATGCCTATCACAATGTTTTAAAAAACAGAACATTTTAATGTTTAAATAGAAATCCACACAGTCCAGTATCAACTAACATATCCAAGACAATACAAATGATTTTCTATGCTTGAATTGGATATTTCAAGTATGTTGGCTATTCCCACATCTTGTATTATATATAAGATGTGGGAATAGCCAGCATACGGTTAGACCAGTTGAAGTTGATAGTGATCAAATTAAGACATTACTTGAGAATAATCATTGTTATAACTTATAACAATTATAACTTATAACAATTATAACTTATAACAATTATAACTTATAATAATGATTATTCTCAAGTAATGTCTTAATTTGATCACTATCAACTTCAACTGGTCTAACCAACCATGTAGTATCATTCAGCAATAAATCACCACTTCTGACATGTTCAATCATTCATAGTACTTTCTCTATAGATTTCACAAATACTTTTTGCATTTGAATCACATTTTTACCTTTCTTAATATAAAAAATGTTGCTTAATGTTAGAATCAATAAATAAAAATAAGTCAATTTTGACAATTTATTTTTACAAAATGCTCCCTGATATGACAGTTGTCACAATACAATCAAATGCAATCTTTTTGAATGAAGTTAGTTAAAACTAAACGCTCCTAATGCCATATAACAGCAAAACAGAACAAATTTTGGGGGCAATCCAATAATAAAACTCTGGATAGACCTGCATTCACATTCCATTATGCTTATTAAAGATTGATACAATAAAAGGAAATTGAATAAATTTGAAGTTGTAGTTAGCAAGCTAGTCTTGAAGACCATTACTATCGTGAGTTCAGTCCTCACTGGGTGCTGCACACTTGTGGCCCTGTGCAAGACTAAGCTTAGGAAATACTTTTAAATATAAAACTTGAAATTTAACCCACTCATTATTACAATTCATTGATTCTAGATTCATTTGACCTAGTTAGGAGGTGGAATTTAAAACATTTTTTAAAATAAAAATATTTTTTTCTAGACATAATAAGAAGTAAATGTTTAAATTTTCAGGCCTGTATGTGTGAGACATACACATATAGACAGACAGACCAAGACCAACTTAAAAACTTGAATGTTGACAGTTTTGGTTGACGGTTTCTAATAAATATTAAAGCCGGCATTTCCTTGTTCTGTAGTGATACAAGCATATCAGTTTTCAAGTAGAGATATATTTTTACAGCCATTTTAGAAATGTCAAAGCAATTTTAGAAAGCAGACAGAAATTGTACATTAATAGCAGGACTAACAGATATTCCGTTTATTTAGAGCCATAAGAATATGAATGTTTATCCCCACAAAATTAAATTGTAATAAAAATACATGTCAAACCAAAATGAACATATAAGGAACACACATACACCAAAAGTTATTTCAAGACATGAAGTAATGTCAACTTTTGATTTTTAGAAAACAATGACAGACAATAAAAATTCTACTTCTCTCTTCCATTAGTTAAATGTTAGCAATGGTGACCGAAACTCTTTATTTATATTTTGTTTTCATAAGAGATACTATAGAGAGAAAGAGAAATATACCTTGATTTGTATGGTTAAAAAACTTTTTCTACCTACATTTCTGTATTCGCTCCTGTCTGTCCATATGATATATCCCAAAGTTATCAATGAATTTCAATGAAATCTTTTGGAAGGGTGGACAATAGGCTATGAAAGTGATTACATTTTTGGACGGATCCATGCACAATGTCATAATTGGAAGAAATGTACATTCAGTTGTCCATTTTTGTGGAAGGATAAGGCATATATTAAGGAAGATGTGATTACATTTTAGGGCGGATTCAGGAATTATGTTTTTGCTTGAGAGATATTTTTGCGTTTTCTTTTGTACATTTCTGTATTCACTCCTGTTTGTCTACACGACATCTCCAAAAGCTCTTAATGAAATGTTGTGAAAGGTTGGCTTAGGCTAAGAAAGTGATTAAATTTTGGGACAGACCCATGCACAATGACTTAGTCATAATTCAGAGAAATATACATTCACAGTTGCCCATTTTAAATTTCAAAATGGCCGCCCTTAAGGTTCGTAGAAAAACTGGTAACAATTTTTTTCTTAATCTGGATGGTTTAGATATTTAACCTGGTTGCCAAGATTCTACCCAAGAAGGGTGATAACTCAAAAAATGTGTCAGAAACTGATATACTATTATGCTATCACTAAAAATTCATCATCCTTAAAAGAATGTTTAAATCCTCTAACTAATTGAACTACGGTAAGGTTATATAACCAAAACTGTTGCTGATAATTGATGTTTGCTTCCTTTGTATGTTGGCTTTATATTGTAGGTAAATGAATGATATTTTCTTTGCCAACAATATTTGATTAATTCACACGAGTATTAACAGATTGTAGATAAAAATTAGTTGATAATAATCAACTGTATGATAAATCATGCTTACTCTTGATATTTCTTAAAACTATTTAATTATTCTGCATTTTATATAAAATATATGCAAATAAGCTATCCTGGCCAAGATGTCATTTACATGTAGTCGTGTATATAGTGCTATCAACGGTGCTCTTCAGATCCATTTGCTTCAGCAGAACATATCCTAAAATTGGAACGCTACAGAGAATATATCGTCTGTACATACATTAATAATGATCCTAATGTAAGGATATGTAACCAAACTAAGTGGATGAGTACATTGTTTCAAATTATGGGTAGGAGATATTATCATTAGCAAAATTGTTAACTTTAATTGGAAGAGTCAATTTGTTACGGACAGAGCAACAAACAGAAAAAAATGACACTGTTCATCATATATACTAGCTGAATAATCTGTCCTTCAGATGAGTATTCAGCTAGTAATTAGTAATTTATTCCATTCTCATTATAGTACTCAAATGATTTTTTCACAAGACAGGTCCCAAGCTAAGGATGTTTACAATAAGCTGTCAAACATGTAGCGAGAAGTGACATACAAGAGCATAAAATGAGTGATATTTTAGTTACAGGAGGTTGACACAAGCAAGGAATCCCACACAAACGGAAATAAATGGGAAGACAAATGCTATTTGTATTTCAATAGATTTCCACACCACACAGTACATAATTATATCTTGATTCAACTTCCCTTATTTGATGTACAATATTAACAAGCACCAATTCCTTTAATTAAAATTCAAAGTTGCTAAATTTGATATCTCATTCAACCTTAAAATATTTTCATCTTCATAATACACTGTGTGAAGAAACTGAAAAATAATTTCTCTTTAATTCTTTGGTCTTTATTTTAGACAAGATAAAGTTTTACTAACAAAATAAATTTCCTCTGTAAATGTATGCTAAAATAAGGAAGGCTAGATTATTCCATTAATAAGATCAAACAGAAAACAGGGCTGTGAAAATGTTACAATGGATAGAATAATTAAGCCTTTTTACTAATTAAATTTCAAAAAAATTACACACAATAATACCAAACATGTTATTTACCAAACAAATTATTTTTTTAGATGCACGAGCATCTCTAGTAGCGATGGCTGTCACTGACAGGCTGACATACTGAAACACTCCCACCACCTCTCGTTTCCTCCCCCTCCTATATATGTCTGAAAGTGCAAGAGAAAGAACTCATCTATGGTCCGACTTTCAGGCTTGTTATAATCATAAAATTGTTATTCTTTTTAAACTCCCACTTGTATTCGCGGTGTAGTTAGGGCGTGGAGACGGCAGTATTTTGTCTGTCGGTTTTTTTATTCTCCTTTATTTTACTTGAGCAATTTATTATAAGCCACGCCCGGCTTGCTAGCTTCACCAGAACCCCATTAAAGGGGGTACATTCCTACTCTGCTCATTGTCAGCCTCTCACAATGCTGGGGTTGGACTTTCCCTGGTTTGAATTCCAGAGTTGTCCTTCTCCTAGACTGGTTGACAACCAAGGCCAAAGAGCCCAGTCTGCCCTGCTATTTACCCATGGCTAGCGAGAAAACAGATGGATTCATGCCTTTCTCTAGGGCATCAGTGCGAAACTGTCTCAGCCCGAGTTTGAACCCTGTTCACAGATTCCATTTTCCATGCTCCCACACCTTACTAATGAACAATAACAATGACAATAGGTACAGTATATTTCAACGACCCACATATTAAATGGTTTGTATAAAATTTTTCACATTATTCCAACAATGATCAAATGAGAATGAAACACAGAAAATTAATCTGTCATGAAAGGCAAGCTTTTACAAGGGTTAACAGATAAATAAAAAAAGATCCATCACAAAACCTTGTGAGATGAATAGTGGAGAGCAAGCAAGATCATTGGTGTGGAAAGACATCCCCCCTTATTATTCACTTAAAAGGATAAGGGTAAAGACATTTAGCCCTAGCCCTTGCTTCTTCACATAATTGCTGATAAAGAATGGATTTTACTCTATATGGTTAAAAGAAAACTAATACAACCACTGCTCCCTAAGAATCACCTTCACCTTAAATAAAATAACAAAAGAAAAGAGCAATCATTTTTAAGAGCTCTCTGATGTACATTTTATTTCCAAGGTAATTCATAGATGTTGTATTGGTGTTACTTCAAACAGCCACAAACATAGTAAAAATGTAGTTGCCAATATGTTATCAATACCTACAGTCAAGAGGTAGCTCAGCTCAAAGGTAGCAGATTCCGGCCTGGTAGCTTTATGAGTTATGTTCAAAACAGAGCAAATCAAGTTCCAAAAAGCTCATTACTATAACCTATTTAGTGTACTTGTAAAATCTTTAGTATGGGTTGATCATCTCTTTATTTGCTGATTAAATATATGAAAGAGTGTGAAGAGACAAAAGTAAAGTTCTGTTTACAAAAGGATTTTTGCTAAATGCTACTTCATATAACAAAACATATCGGTGCTAATAAATGAAATGTTATTAATTTGTAAAAGAAAAGGATAATTTTATCAAGTTAGACAACCTCCAAATTAAATTATTATTACCATTATTCTTGCATTTTAGCAACTATCATTTGATAAATATTATTTACATTACAAGAAAAAGTTAACTCATTTTCCAGCTAGAATATTCTACAACAGAAGTGAAAATTTTAATGATTGCATTTTTGGGATCAAAAATATATATTTGTATTTATTTTAATCGAATCTATTTTTAAAACTTCAAACATTTAAATTTATTATTTTTAGATGTTTTTACATTTTTATTATAACATAATTGTGCACTTTATATCTATCATAAAATGCAAAATTTATCAAATTT
This sequence comes from Architeuthis dux, assembly GCA_006491835.1. Lineage (NCBI taxonomy): Eukaryota > Metazoa > Mollusca > Cephalopoda > Oegopsida > Architeuthidae > Architeuthis > Architeuthis dux. The sequence goes on from VCCN01003999.1 coordinate 736,272, forward strand.
CAAAACTGAAAATACCATCAGCAATATTAATTCAGACTTAGGTTATAAAAACAAGACATTCTATCAATTAATTCATCTATTACTTTTATCTACTAAATAAGACATCATTTACCTATGTGATGATAATTCTTAGAAATCTTAAGATTAAACAATGTGATTACTGAGCAGGTAAACCAATAGAAACATTTCCATAGAAAATTGACACATAGAAAAAAATAGAAAAAGGAGAGCATACCTCTATTAATTATTTAATACTAGCTGAAAACCCGCCCCAAGGGCAGGTTTTAAGCTCAATCCTGCGGAAAGCCAAAAGGAGATCAAACATATTTTTAGGGAAAGTTGAAATTCAATACCTCTGGCGTCAATGCAGCAACTGTACATAGATCAACCCAAAACATCGAATTGCTTCCTTCTTAGCCCAGGGACCAACCTTCCACAAAATTTCATTGAAATTCATCGAAAATCTTTGGAGATATTTGGTAATGTGGTTAAATAGCTACTGTGCATTGGAATTAACTGTGCATGAATCAGCCCCAAAATTTTAATTTGAGATTCTTGCACGATACTCGGTATCCCAGCCAAGTTTGATTCAGGTCGGTCGAGTAGTTTTCCGAATTATGAATTTCAAAACCAATAGCTACAATGCTAGCAGGTAACTGCATGGATTGACCCCAAACCTTTATATTTGAGATCCCTGCAGATAACTGTATGGATCAGTCACAAAATTTATATTTGAGATCACTACATGATATTCGGTATCCCTGTCAAGATTGATCAAGTAGTTTTTGAGTTATGAATCTTAGGACAAATAGCTACAATGCAGAGAGATAACTGTATGGATTGGCCCATGCATTTATATTTGAGATCCCGGCATGATATTTGGTATCCCTGCCAATTTTGGTCAAGATTGATCAAGTAGTTTCTGAGTTATGAATTTTTAGAAAGGCCGTTACGGACATAGTCCATAGCCTATTAATTAGTAGGAGATTAAAAGTGAATCTTACAAAATAAAAATTACCCAAAATTAAATTAAAGCACTAATAAATTTGATTGTTATATATGCACAATAGTCATATGTAAGAGTAATGGCTTCCTAATAGAAGAGATAAACTTTTTCTTATGAACAAACAATTTTAATTTACCAACGTTCAGACAATCTAATCTCTTCTTCCCATCTTTGATGTTAACACAACAACAAAACAATTTCAAGTACAAAATATAATAGCATGCTATTTCAAGTACAGATAACTGTACGTTTGTACCATATGATTTTATTGAATACAATGCCTTCAAGTTAGATACTGTCAGTCAAATAGCTGACAATGCTAGGATTGAGATATGCATTTAAACTCATACAATGCATAAGTTGTTGCTATTATTGGAGCAGAGCAATGTCAATTTTCACACATGAATTCAAATGTGCAACTTTTCTTACTGCATATATATATACTTTTTATATGCAAATACCTAAACAAAATATTAACAAAGAGGATATTCTGCTTAACCATTGAATTAACATATTTTTTTTTTTACTCAAACTTTTTTCTGTAAAATATAAACGAACGTAAGAGAGTGAGTGTGTGACAATTGGTGCTCTGTTAATAAAGCATCTCTATCCGCTGTATTACCAATGCATTTATTTTAAGTTTGCATGTATAATAGATTCTTTGAAATAATAGCAATTTCTGTATTCAATACAAATTAATTGTATACTTCTTTCACTAAGGGACAAAAACTACAGTAATAATAAATCAAATCTTCAAACTTGTGTACAATACACAACTGGTTTTCCAACACTTGTTGCTCCAAAACCTTGCAAGGTTAATGATTTTACTAAACCAAATAAGGTAAACTAAATACATCTCTGACCCATAATTCCAATGTCATTCAGTTCTACTCTGAACTTTTACTATCTTTTATACTATTCTCATGCTCATCTGCTTCTTGAAAAAAGAAAAACTGTCTCCATAAAATATCATGGTTTAATCCTTTCATATTTCTTCTTTATATCAGATACAGTTGACAAACCAAGAGGTATTCGCTGGATTAGGCCAGCTTTAGTAAAACAATGAATTTCTAATCCACTAAGCAAAAACCAAGCCCACTCTAAGTAGCTTGTGAGATTAGCATCTTAACCAATATACAACCACCAATTCTCCTTGACAAACTTTAGTTATACTCATATCAATGCTAGAAGTCAATAATTTACTGAAGCATGGTGATAGAAGATTTATCCTTCTGGCAGCACCTCCACATTGCACTAAAAGTGGTTGGGGCAAGGACATGCCCTGATGCCTGCAACAATCTTCAAGGAAACAAGGCCATTTCTGGATGACACATTAAAAAAAAAATTTTTAAAACCTTGTGTCACATTTGTTCTTGTGATGTGGTGGCAAAGAAATTCCTTTATTCATATCTGACAGTTTACACATGGTCCAATTTTTTAATGGTTCAATCTTATCTTGGATTGTTATTGACTGGTGTTCATGCACTTGGTATCACTAACCACAGGCTGCTTCCTAGATTATATCCAAGCAAAATAAGGTTTACACTTTCTGACCAAGAAACCTACATAATGATATTAAGCAGGAAGGAATTGGGAAAAGTGAGGGAGAGGGGGAGGGATAAAAAAGAGTCTGAAGGAGGTAAAGAAAACCAGGTAAAAAGAAAAATATACACACACACACACGCAGTTTTGATTAATGTGGTTAAATTAATTGTGACCATTTGATTAATGTGGTTAAATTAATTGTAACCATCCCTAGTAAAAATGTTGATTAACGTGGTTTCAAAATTTCAAAATCAAGAAACTGATCTCTTTGTTTCATTTGTTTTATAGTCAACTAATCTGAACTAATCTCCACGGGGTTTCAATGAAATATAGAGCATACAATGTAACATTCATGGCAAGCAAGGGGTGGTTTGAAAACTTTAAATCTAGAGCGGGAATGAAAAATGTTAAAACAACAGAAATAGTGAGTGCCAACAAAAATGCTACATCCAGATCTATGGTCTCTCTTAAACATATGTTGATTTAAATTATTTTGGTCTTTTTTTCATCAACGGACATTGTCTTTCTTTATCCATTAACCATTTAAAAGTAAGAAAAAAAACAAAAAAAACAAAAAACAATGAAATTTCTCAAAAATAATTTTATCTTACATGACTTAAGAACAGCTTGATAATATAAAACAATTATAAAGTAAAATTTTACGAATGATTAAATCCGGCTGGAAATAGACTCCCTATTTTAAAAACATAACTAAATTCTTTTTAAATTCATCAAGTTTTTTCTTGGTTTTGCTAGGAAGAAAAAAGCCCAAATTTTTGTCTAATGAAACGAAAAACAAATTTTAATTAATTAAAAAGTAGAATTGGACTGTTTCAAAGTCAACGTTTACATTTATCGGTAATATTTACTTTTATCAGCAAAACATCAATTGATAATTGTTTTCTCTGGAAGTAAATGTTGCTAAAACAACTATGTATTCAATAAGCATTTATTTCACATTTGTAGTTATTTTTTTTATAAGAGTATCATATAATGTGTACTCAATATACAAATATTTTGAGTTGCTAATAATCGATCATGGATCAAATGTCATTTTTACAATTGATTATTGTATTTAATTAACACGGTTTTGATATATGCAGTAGCATCTGAGGATTAATTAACCACATTAATCAAGGGAAACCTGTATGCATAAAGAGAGGGAAGGGATGGAAGAGAGAGAGAGAGAGAGAGGCTTGCTGGATGGATATCAAGAGACAATAAGCGAAATGTTGAAAGGCAGGTAGAGATGGAAAACCGTAAAAATTACAATACATTAAAATTCTTTATGGAGAGATAGAGCAAAAGAAAGATAAAAGGGAGGATGTAGTAGAAAATATTTGTGCATTCCTTTTTTGCACATGAAACTAATCCATGTGTGTATAACATTTAGATAAAAACACAGAGAGGCAATGAAGATTGGAAAGGATGAGAGAGAGAATGAGAAGATACAGGCAAAGGGTGAGAGAAGAACAGAGACATGAGATAATGGATAATCTTAGTTGTCAACACCCGTGGAATTTCCTTGGGTCCAGCTAGTCTGAAAAATATTTGTATGAGGCTTTGGTTTATCCAGCTCTAAAAAATATTCCAAATTAAATTTCTCAGCATCAGTTCAAAGTAATACTGTTCCTTTGAAAGGCATTAATCTGAACCTACCCAACTCTCATACTCCCAATAATTTTGTCTTGTTAATTGCCATGGTAAATCATAAAAAGAACAAGTGAGGGTGGTAATGATTCAGTTTCCATCATTTTAATCCAACTAATTACAAGCAAGCATCTTCCAAGTAACATTGAGATCATGCAATAAAGAATTAAGAAGTCTTTTGGTTGTACAGAATTTTAAAAGGCCCGTGATTAGCAGTGTTTTGGGAGTTGGTCTGCATTAAAACCCAAAAGCCAGTATTGTGCAGACAGAAAGAATTTGTTTTTTTGTTAAAACTATTTAACTGACTTTCGATCACGTTTTAGAACAACAATCCAAGATGTCATGATTTAAGACAATGTCATGATGTGATTTCAAATCTTGTAAACCGATTTTTTTTTTTTCATATCTGGATTACATCCGACTGTTATCCTCTGATGAGTGTCAGATGGAAAAAGCTTTTCAGGAATTATTTTGTCTAGTGTCATAAATATATATATGCTGTAAATATATGAGTATATGTAGTTGTATCTGTTGAACATGTATCCACTAATCACGGGCATGATAAAGAATAAGTAAAAACTACATAACAAAATAAAAACAGAACTACAATTGCTGAGCAATGATGTCGGAAAAGATAAATAAAATTACCGAGATTATTTTCAATTAAATAGTCTCAATTTTACAGCAAAATATGTAAAACTATGAATTAACAGCAATTAACACCTCAAAACTATAAAATCTTATAGGACATAAAGCAACACTAATTTTGTATCTTTTTTCAAATATCTTGCACATTAGTATTACATATTTGAAAATGAATCAGATTGAAGATATGATTGAAATTTAACCTTCAGATATACAGTTGATAGCTTTAAGTAACATTTTCTAAGAAGCAAAGAGTGATGCCAGTTATTGCCAGTGTACTTGGTGGCACCTGAGAGGTTAAGTTATTTTATTCATTTATTTCTTTTTCTGAAGTGTATCACTTTGAAAAAAAATGATATTGCAGAATCATTTCATAACATGAAAATAATACAAATACCCAATACTTGAAAATGTAGATTAAAAAGCATCTGATAAAAATTATCACTTTTTTTCTTTAATGGAACTATTCTAATGAGTATACCAAAGGATGTTTATTTCTTAACAGAAATCTTTCAACACTATTTTTAAAATTCAGCCAAATCCAATTTTATGAATAAGCAGGCTAATTTCTCATTTCTTAACTTCCGGGTGGTAATGTTATCTTTAACAAGTATTTTAAATATCACTGACATTACAAAAACCTGCAAGTAGACAGTCCAATTATGTCAGAATTTAATCTTCTGCCAAAGCCATTAGTGAAATAGCAACAACTTTTGCAAGAAATAGACAGGGGATAGGACGGAGAACTTCCTCATACTGAAGAAGTCTTATTAGATTTCATATAATCAGCTTTAAGAAAGCAATGTCTTCATCTCCAATCAGACACTGCTGGAATGAATGTGTTTAGTTAAGTCAACAAAACATCCAGTTTCCACTAAACCCTTGCTCAATTGAACAAAAGGGCTGACCTACTTGGTAGGAAACAGTCCTTCTAGAAAGGTGATTGAAAAAAGAAAAATTGGCCCCAATACTCCCTACCCCTTTTGTCTCCCATTGCTTAGAACCTTTTAAACAACAAATGAATTGAAAATATATGTTAGGAAAAAAGTGTCTTTGATGTTAAGGGAGAGACTAGCATTGGGCAGACAAGTCATCTTTTAAAATACATGATGAAGTGTTTTCTGATGAGATGCACTCTAGTAATATCCAACCAAATGGGAGGAGACTAGATTGTGTATGTGTGTGTGCTTGAGTGTGCGTGTTTGAGACTTTTTGTTTTTTATGCATAAACATGGAGTAATAGAAATTCCAATAGTTTTCTTCAATCTATTCTTCTCAACTCAATAAGCAGAGAATTGTCTGTGATTACCAATGTTTTACTTGAATGACTTGTAGTTGTTCATCATTAACTCAACAGTGTAACTTATCTCAAATAGATAATATATATTTTTTTTTAAACTTTGCTAATTTATTTCATTAAGGCAAGAATAGTACAGATGAAGTTACATTTCTGTCTTGGAGAATGGGAAGATTATATGTGACAAATATTCAACTTATTAATGTGATTAAGTAACTATACAGAAAATAGAATCAGCAAACTGATTTCGAATTTCAGCTGATGCTGCTTGTGTTCTCGCAACACTAATGCCCTTGAGAAGGCATGAATATATATCCCTGCACTGTGTCCAATCATCAGATATCTTGACAAAAAAATGTCTCATTGTTCGCATGTCATGATGGTTGACAAAGAACAGAGTGGGTGAGTGAGCACTTGGGCAAACCATTCTCTCATAACAACCTTACCACCCAAGACAGTAGTAACAGTAAAAATCTGTTTCACTCATTGTCAACCATGACAGAAGCCAATATATATTTGTGAAAATGTCAAGATAACAAAAGTTAATAAAAGAAAAAGCCAATAAGTACAGTTATAAAACTCTCCAGCTCTTTTGTTATACATGATATTTACCAACTCAACTACTACCTGCAAAACTTTTTATATATAAGATCATAGAAACTAAATATTGAAGAAAAAACAAAAGATCAAATTTTCAATTAATGGCTAAAATAAACTTTTCTCAATAGTTGATGTGCAGCTAATTATGGTGTATCTTTATTTCTCGGACTTGCTTCCAAATTTACTAAGGTATAAAAAAAAAGAAGGAAAAAAAAGAATTCTATTGAAAACTTGTTTTCTATTTAGACACATTTTCAGTTTTAAAAATTCAAAGTTGTTTTCTGTTTAACAAAATCATAAGTACAATTTATATTAAATTTGACTAATTTTTACCATCATCCTAATTTCAGTTGTTAGTTTCAATTTAATGAAATTAGGATGAAGGAAAAAACTAGTCAAATTTAATAAAAAAGTGGCGTGTTACAATACTTCATCCAATAATAATAAAGATTGATTTACAATTTATATATTTCTTTTCTACAAAAGAGAGAAAAGATTATACTGATACACCACCGATTTTCCGGCAGGTGATGGCCCGGTACCTTTTACGTGGAGCCATCTCTTAATTGTTTATGCCAGTGGTTGTTACTGCTCCATTGATTTTGAAAAATTCCTAGCCTAATTTGCTTACATTTATTCCTAGTAATTGCTTCAAAGCAAAGTGCAGGTGTCAGTGGTGGTGTAAAGAGCAAACAAGTCTATATCAATGCAAGAGAAGGTAGAAGGGTTGAGAAAACTAGACTGCAGTGTTTCTGTACAGAAGACTTGTGAGACATATGCTTATTGGCTGATAACTGTATCATTTATATTGATAAACTGTATCATTTATATTAATGCATTGTATTTAATCATTTTATTCATATTTTATATTCAAGTTTTCAACAGTCCTAATGCTTTAAAGATATGAGATATGCATAATTAGTAGGTCAGTGGGTATTAGAAACCATTAACCAAAACTGTCCACATAGTTTTCTTTATTGAAATGGTTCTTCGGATGATTGAACTCCT
>VCCN01003999.1:1006290-1016889 GCA_006491835.1 Architeuthis dux
AGCCAATGTGGGATATGGCGATACTGGGCTGGTAAAATATATCTTTTTCTTTTTTTAAAATTTAATTAATTCACGTTTATCTAAAGTGTTTTTCATTATTTATAACAATGTGTAATTTTTTCATGCTCTGTGTTTATTGTAATGGTTTTTTTTAAAAATGTTGATGAGACAATATTTTATAATGGGATGCCCATAGAGGCATTATATATAAATAAATGAACAACAATCAAGTGATGAAAGAGCTGAATTTTTGCCAAAAAACCATTCATAACGTCATGAAACTTTTTACTTAGACTGGCGCAACCTTAAGCAAGCCAGTCTCTGACAGAAATTGCTCAGTCCGCACCAGAAGGGCCGTCAAAGCTATGAGAAAGCGAGTGATAAGAAATCCTCGCAAGAGCATGCGGAAAACCATGACAGGGTTGAGAATCTCAGAAAGATCATTGTGAAGGAGGATTTGGGGCTGAAGACATATAAAATGCAACGTCAACACTTGATTTTCAGGAGCGACTCAACAGAGGGAGGAATGGGAGAGGGCCGCTGACAAAGTTTTCCAAAACTTTCCCAATTCCTAAAATGATAGGGTTTATGCAGCTGAAGCTGAAGAACTTTCTGAAGGCAGCAGAGCCCATTTTCATTGCCAGAAGCATACTGGAGTATCTTTTGTTTTACATTGAAGAGGGTGTGAAGGTGAATAGTCAAGTTTATATTCAAATTCTTCAAGAAAAGGAGTTACCTTGGGTCACTGAAGGCTTTGGAGAGTGTTACATCTTCAACCAAGATGGTGCACCTGCTCACACATCAAATATCAGGCATGGTGCAGAGCATTTCAGCAGATTCTGGGACAAGAAAATCCAGCCTCTTTCAATTCCGGACATCAATCCCATGGATTTTGTCATCTGGTCCATTTTGGAGTGTGGTCTTTCAAAGATCTCCAACAGCAGTGTTGGAGCTCTGAAGTAAGCTCTTGTCAAATCCTAGTCCAATTTAGATGAAGAAACGGTGCAGCCTTAGTGCAAGTCAGTTACCCCTTCTCTAAAGGCTATAATAAAATTTTCAGCAGGAAATCAATAACTAAGAAATAAAAATTTTATAAAAGTTAATTTTATCGTTAAAATCTTTATGCGATTAGTAAGAAGAAAGATTGGAGAATAATCTGATATAAACATTCTTTGAATAAACTATAGAACCGGAGATATTTTTTAAAATTAAAAAAAAGTTGTTAAAAGTTGTTTATCAGCAAACAAAAAATAATCATATTTTTTATGGAAAATACGCTGATTTTTCGGCACTTATTTATAAAAGGACAAAATTTGTTTATGAAGTTTCCATTGCAAATTTCAGAGAATAATTTGTTATGTGATCACAGTGCCTTCTGTAGATTTATTTTACTTATGCAATCGTGTTTTCATTGAGTTTTACACATTTTAAAGATAAATCCCTGGATAAATAAATTCGTTGTCCGTTTTTTAAAAAAAAGTACCAGGGTACGGATGCCTTAGTTTGGAATTGAAAAACTTCTTCTTGGCAACTTTTTAGTTTTATTTGTTTCTGTAAAAAAAAAGAATTAGTAGTTTTTTAAAAGATTTTTTATCGAATATTTCGATTAATTTGATATTTTTTAAAAAGATTTTTTTATTCTTTCTCTATCCTGGGTCGACTGAAATTTTGTTATTGATAATATAGCAATGCTGAATAATAAAACAAGAAAGGATATTTACCGGCGTATTTTTATGTATTTTTTCTTTGTTATTGATTGAAAGCCACGTATGGAATCCTTCAAGCATTGTAGTTATTCTTCCTTTCGCGTAATTATTATCGTAGTTATTTCCCTTATATTAATCTTCGATTACTTTATATTTGGTAGATTTTTAACAACGGAGTTTAATTTTTTTTTTGAATTTTTCATTTGCTGTTATCAAATATGGCGTGGTGATTGATTTATTGCCGGTTAAAGTAAAATATTATTATTATTTAAAAAAAAACAGTTCAATTCTACGTCATGATTAATGAAAAATTTGTTTTTCTTTTTTGAAAGAAAAAATTGTGCGAATCTTTTTTGGCACAAAACAAGAAAAAACTTAAGAACGAAATTTTAAAATTTTTTAATTACGTTTTTAAAATAGGTTATCGATTTCTTGTCGAAAGTTTTTGTTCATTCCTACCCTAAACAAAAGAAGTCCCGTAAAGCCTGATAAACCTAAAATTTACTCTTGGGGCCCGATTATCTGCGTCACTTTTGAGTTGTGCAGGCCTCAAGAAACCTGGAGAAGATTTAGACAGTGTTGCCAACTCAAAAATATTTTCGTGCTAGTTTGACTGCCAAAAAGCGCTAAAAGAATTTTAAATAGCCAAAAATAGCCAAAAATACATTAAAAGTAGCCAAGGAATGGCCAAAATGTTTAAGCGGAAACGCGCTAATTTAGCGCTTTTTGCAATGCCAAAACAAGAAACGCGCTGAATCTAGCGCGAAACGCACTAAATCGGCAACACTGGATTTAGAAGAGTGGCAGTTAAAAAAAGGGGAAAAAGGAGGTTTATGCGTTTAGCCAATCGGAGAGCGGCATTCTGAACACGTGATAACCTATGTACGCCGCAGACAATAAACTACTTGCTTAACTCTTTTCTCATCCACATCCGTACGACACGTCTATAGATATACAGAGAGTTAAAGCAAAGCTAATCGTTTGATTTTATCGGGTGATAAAACTTTATTTTAAACTTTGAGATCAGGAGGAGGAGGAGTAGGAGTCAATTGAAGCTTTGGACTTTTAAAGTAGGAGTATTGTCTTTGCTTTAAAAAAAAGAAAAAGAAGAGGCAGACTTTATTGTACGGTTTTCGCTTATCGCTTCTTTCTTTCGCAATTCCTCCCTGCACTTATGAATTCCACGTGATGCTGTTGTTGTTATTATTACTCCCACCCAATATCTGACCTTTGTCCATGAAGGGAGGGACTTTACAGCTGGCTACTCTGGAAGCACCCTTTGATGATACAGTGCCGCTTGACGACATGTCAGCGTCAAGTCCAGATTCTCCTTTGGCACCAGCATCGGCCGCGATGAACGTGGCCCCTCCACCGAGGTCATCTTCCTCGTTGCCTCATCAACAACAGCAGTCCGATCTTTCTGAGGGCCAAATCATGCCCGTACCCGAACATGTCATCAATGCCTATAATGATACGGCCCCTATAGTCGATTCCGATGAAGGACGGAGTTACGAGAGCGAAGGGACCACTGTACAGACGGTCTTGCCGGCCCCTGTTAGTCGAGCAGTCGCCTTTTCTACCGTTATTGTACTTTTTCTTATCAATTTGCTTAATTACATGGATAGATACACGATAGCCGGTGAGTTGGCCAATATTTGGAAATCTTTTTGGTGGGGTAATCTTTGGTTTGACGCAGCCAAATATCAGTTGGCCCGTTGGCTACCCGGACCGGCGGACCCCGATATTGTAAAGTTTCACACACTCGCTCAAAACGAGTTAAAAACGGCGTGCATCTTTTGTGCGCCGTTTTTAACATTAGGTGAGCGAGTGTGTGGAACTTTACAATCGGGGTAGCCATTTTATAGCCAACTGAAATTTAGCCGCGTCAAACCAAAGATTACCCTTTTTTTTCTTTTTTTTTTTTCTTATTTCTCTGTGAAACCTTTTTGTTTTTAAAATGTTATTATGCTTTCATTGGTTTTATGGTCTGAATTGAATAAAACTTTTCTTAAAGCTTCGTCATGCGATGATGCAAAACACAAAACAAAAACAATCTCACACCACTTAAATTTGACTTAGTTTTTTTTTTTTTTTGCCTTCAATTCAACCTAATTTTAGTTGTTTTTATACCGGTTGAAGGTAAAAACTAGTCAAATTTAATAAAAGTGGTGTGTTACTAATGCTATACTTCATCCAATAATAATAAAGATTGAAAAACACCCATCAGAAATATGAGTCAAACAAAAGACTTTAGTTCAGAAGCAGAAAATGTTGTTTACGGTAGTAGTACAAAGCAAGTACCTCTTTAAACGGTTAAGTGTTCCTCGTCGCGTGATAAACACAACACATTTTCCGTGCTTAAGTTTTTATAGTAATAAACATGTTGTTTTAGTTTGTAAAGTTTACTAATAAACTTTATTTAAAGGCTTAAATAATTAGTTTAAAGGCTTCAGAAATAATTACCTTTTATTCGGAATAACGGTATATTTTTTTTTTTGTTGCTGGATTAATTTTTATGATACAAGCGAAGTTATGATCCTAATTTCGTTTATCGGTAACTGTTTTTTTTTGTAATTGTCCAGTCTTTTTTAAAAATATGCCTTTTAAGTACGCAGTTGCCTTTTACCTTAATTAATAGTACTACGATTAAGGTAAAACTCATTCATTAGTCACTACTAATAGTAGTGACTAATGAATGAGTGACCTATGCTTAAAGCACTGAACAAAAATAAATAATGTTAGGTAAGGTGGTATTAAAAAGCCACTTTCTCAAAAAGTTATTGCTTATTTAAATTATTTGTTTTCATTGAATTATTTTGGCTATATCGCTTCTACATGTTGTCTTCGTGTCGTGATATAACACAAATGTGGTTTGCTGAACATTGTTTAGTGAATGTTTCTATAAATTGATTCACATGTTACTGCCTCTGAATGATAATTTATTATATTTTTCTGAATTGGTATTAAACAGTCCGTGCTTATGATTAAAGGAACCCTTAAAATACTGCGAAATCTGTCTTAGGTTCTAATGAAAAATACTTAAACCTTAACACGTATTTGATATTTCGTGAAGAATGGGGTGATGATGCCAAAAGTTTTTTTAACTTTTTGTAATCACTAATCCACTCTCTAATAATTTGGTAGTCAAGTTACGCCCTACTAGAGAGACCGGATATATTTAGGGTACCTAAAGAAAAAAATATATCCGGTCTCTCTAGTATACGACTGATTTTCATATTGAAGAAATCCGGATATATTTAACCTCCTTTATACTAACACTACAATACTATGTATTTTAACAAGTTAGTAATAGTATATAAACTTACACCTGCATTTTTTTGTTGTTGTGTCAATGAGGATTTGACACAACATGCATGAATGAGTCATATACACACATAAACTTACTTGACTTTAAGTTTGTGTATGATGTATCAAAATGAAAGAATCTTGCTAAAAATGATGAGACATTATTTTTATTCATTCAATCTGATTCTTTATTTTTGATACAAATATAGTTATTACCTTCACGAAGAATAAACATAGCATTGTTAATATTAACTAATTAACTCATATTGTTAATGTACTACTGTAGTCACTAGTCAGAAATGACTTATCTGTAGTATAGTACAATTTAGCTTCATTCTGTGACTTCACCCTTTAATGTGGATTCAAATTCATTCATCCATAGTTTAGTTTCGCATTTGTATTGATGTTTACTATATGTTTCACTTTTATGTCTGTTTAAATCTTGTAAATTAAATAGATGCCCTTTTAGCCGGTAATTATCACTATTATTGTGAATGTGTAGTATTCCTCTTTTCTTTAGATTAGCTATGAGAGCTTATGTATCCCTAAAAGGGCATTATTGTATATGTCACATTGTTTTGAACTTCGACCACACGTGTGACTCATTGGAGACTGCGTTTATAGTCAGCATTTTAGTAGTATTGTAGCATGTACCAATACACACACACTCAGAGACGTAGCTGAGGGAGGGGCGCCATTTAAAAGCTTCATGAATAAATAGATCACCTACATATCTACTAAACATTATGCAATAACAAATCTCACTGAATGTTGGAGGGGCCCTTAAAGAGCCAGGCCCCCAAATCTCCAGCTACGCCACTGCACATAAATATCGCTTAAAATAAACAAACCGTCCTTTTTTCCTTTTACTCTCAGCCCCTCTAGCAGATAAACAGCCATTCCCCTGTTACTCTACCCTCCTCTTTATGAACGATACAAAGTCCCCACTTCAATCACGCAAACATTCATTCTCTGTGTTACTCTTCCCTTCCCTGTATGACGAAAGGTTAACATTTGCCGGATATATTAGACAGCACACAAGGCAGTGTTGAGTTTGAAGTTTTTTGGGTCAGCAGTTCTCGAGAAAACTAATAAAAATAGATAAAAAGTTACAGATTATTGATCTTTCGTCATAGTTTATATGATTTATCTATCTACCTTGACTTCAGCTCTTTAGAATTATCTAAATTTAGATATAAAATATCTTGGTAACAGTGAGAAGTAACTGAAATACTTTGAAGCCATATTTTTGTATTATTTTACATGACAATGATGACAGGCTTCTTCATATACCATAAAGACATGCGCTTTTGGAACAGGTACTGTCCTAGTTGAATTAATTTGAGTTAATCTTTAAATTGATTGCCTATTTTTTGTGTGTGTGATAAGATATGTTGAACTTGGTTTCATTGCTATGATGATGACTAGTATTTGTTCATTGTTCATCATCTTTTTTGGTCGTCAGTGTCAATACATGTTACGATAGTTTCCATCATTTGATAATGTGAGTGATTAACCATTATATTGTTAGAGTTCGTACACAGCATGAGTTAAATGACTATACCAATCAAAATGTTAAAATGAAAAAGTAACAAAGATTAGTTGGAATTAACATTATAAAAATATGCACTATAAATCAACATAAAACAATGTGTATCCATTTGTGTGTGTAACACTTTTCAATAAACACAGATACAACACTTTGATCCTAGGCAGAAGTGCTGATCTATACATGAATCCCGTTATTTTTTATGTGTATTAAATAACCCATAAAAAATAATGGAATTCATGTAGGAATCAGCACTTCTGCTTAGGATGAGTAATTAAATAACCCTGGGGAAGGTCTATGTCCAACGACTGACACTAAAAGGCTGATGATGATTAAATAACCCATACTTTGTTTACTTGAATTCATAAATAAACAGATACAACCGTAGAACGGGGTAATTGGGCCACCAGCATATTTTATGTAGTTATACATATTCTCAGATATGTATTTTGATATTTAACAAAAAAAGCATATTCGTAAGCAATCAGTTCGTTTGAAATTATTTTAGGTACTGTCCATACTACTATTAGAGATATTCCATATTTCATAGTTCTGATAATAGGGAAATACTAAAGGTTACTTCAATGTATAGACATCAAGCAACACCTTCTATTGTTGATAAGTAGCACATATAAGGTATATATGGTAGCCTTTCTAGGTTGATGGCGATATTACTGTCTATTAGGACCAAAATACTTTTGATGAGGCAATTGGGCCATGTAAGGTGAGGCAAACGGGCCACCGTTACTATGTTAGGAATGATATTAATTTTCAACCCCTCAAAAAGTTGCCAATCTATTTTAGGATCACAAAAACCACCAAACTTGGTTGTATACATCCCCAACTAGGCGAAATTCAAAATGGGGGATTTTTAGATCTGGCACCATAGGCCAAAATTTCGATATCTCTGTATATGGACATGTTATATATCATTAGAAAGCTCTTTTAATGCTGATTGATATTCACATAAGAACAATGATCATAAAATCAACAGAATTTCTGTTATTTGTGGTCAAAGGTTGATCAAAATGGCTTCATGATGTCATGGAATTTGCTGTTTCTGGTATTATTAAAAGTTACCAAAGCCTATGTTTATTAAGAACAAATTGGTTTTCAGTAATGCTGATGATTTTGCTGATCTCATTATCAGATAAACTGATGTATGATGCTCCCTAAGACAATATTGTCCCTTCAATTTTACCAAATATCAGTTTAATTTCTGTTTTTCAGATTTTTGAAACTTTATATTATGCTCAATATCGTGGCATATTCTTGGTTTAAGCTACAAACAACATGTGTCTTTTGTACAATCATACATGCACATGTTTTGCTGAATTAGTCGTTTATTACAAGTGGTGGCCCAATTGCCCCGAACATGTGGTAAATGGGCCACCACATATTTTGCCATGTCACTCAGTTACTTAATGCCACTTTTTATCATAATACTGTACCACTGATGTATACAGTCCCGTAATAAAAACCCCAGTTATTTCAGATATTATGTGTACATACTCTTCAAAAAGGGTAGCCCGATTACCCTGTTCTACGGTAAGCTTAATAATACTGAAGCTTGGATTTTTTTCTTGTTTTTTTTATGTAAAACAGTTTGACATCAATTTTTGTCAACACTAAAAAAACAAAAATATATATATATTCAATTATCATGGAGAAATTTCTTCAGGAAATAACTCCTTTATAGCAATTTTCATTTTCTGAATATAAGTGAATACAATTTCGAAAACTTGTTCAAGTGTGCTTCAGATTAGAGGTCTAGTCAGTCACTCAATAGAAACCGTCAGGTAACCAATGTCTTTTGGCAGCATGTCGTGGTGAGATTGTCAATTGATCACTTAACAAATTTGAAAAGTCAGCTGATCAATGAATAAATTACTTTTTGGGTAAAGAATTTCGAATTTTCAAAAAACAAGTGTGAATGTGGCCAGACACCAACTAAGGGACTAATTTAGCATACACTTGCTTTGTAAATTGAACCCCCACTAAAACCCTATGGTTGGGTTAAAAAACAAACAAATTTCTAGACATAATAAGGAGTAAATGTTTAAATTTCCAGCTCTCTAGCTCCACTGTGTGTCCTGTACATAGCCAGCCAAACCCACCTGAAAACTGAAGAAACCTATCTTGACAGTTTTGGTTGATGGTTTCTAATCAGTTCCAATTAACAGCTAAAATTGAAAATAAATTTTCTTTATGTTTGGTTTCTTTTATTTAAAATTAATTTTCAACAATGTAAAAATAGGATTGGTGTGGCTATGGTGTTTGGTCTCATAAAAACAGGCTTCTCATTATTCTACCACATTTTAAGTGAATGTATTATTTTACAATATTTTATATTTGACATTTGATGCCCTTAGTCTTAGTGGGTTTTAAAATCCCTTCTGCAGTTGGGCAGTCCTTTTTATCCCTGCCACTTCGTAATACTACTAGTTCTCAACCATAAACAAACTCTCTGCATTACCTGACACTTCTTAACTACTAGTTCTCAAACGTTAATGAAACTTGTGGCAGGGAGTTTGTTTATGTTTGAGAACTAGTATTAACAGGGAGAGTTTTTTGCATCAAAATATTTTATTCACGTGTGGCAGAGATAAAAAGTACTGCCATCTGCAATAACATTAGCCAAATATTGAGTGTATTTTGAGAGAAGTGGCTGTTTCAGGTTGTCACTTGCCTTAATCACAAAAGCAAAAATATCATTTGTTTTATCTTTAAGTACCACTTCTCCAGATTAAAGCCCTTAGTTAATCTGGATTTCAGTTTGATAAACCTATAGACCTCAACCTGTTAGTGCCGGTCAGAATGGCGTATAGTTTAGCATTTCTCAATTCATTTTGAACTTATTGATTAAGAGCTTCTATTTAGCATTCTCTTTATTGTTTTCATTGTGGTATTTAGACTATTATCTGCCATTATCAAATTCATATTCAGTAATTCTCTCTCTGGCTTATATATATATATATGTGTGTGTGTGTATATACTATTGGGTCATTCCATGTCAAGAGGATCAGCGGTCCCCACTTGACCATCTCCTCTTTGCTCTAACTTTGCACACAGGTTCTTTTGTGTTTGAAATGAAGTCCTGTAAAATCCTAGCTCAATATTTGTACTTGTTCAGTCATTATGGACCCAAGAACAAGGACTACTTTGTTCGAAGCGATGACGACCAAATTTGTTCTTCCATTTTCAACTAGCAGCCATTCCACAACAACTTCTACTGCACTGAAAATTTGTTCTCAGGGTCAACTTCATATGTAGATTTTGAAAATGTTATCAGCCAAGCTCTGGAAAGCTTCAGAAGATGTCAAAGTGGGCTCCAAATTGCATTGGTATTTCCGAGAAGCCATTTTAAAGTAATCATTACTTAGGACCTAGCCAACTTTGTGTGCTCTGTTTGGCAAGGAAGAAACGGATGTCAATGCACTACAAAATGTTGCCATCTGGATCTTTCTAGCTTTTCTAGATCCTGAGTCTCAAAAATGACCTGAATTAGAAAATGATAAAAATGCACCATTTTTAAAGGCAAAAATATACCTCTGGAACAAGCTGCACAATTTTCTCTCAAAAACCACTGAAAAGAGCAATGTTTAAAATACTTGGGGCTAGATTTTCAAGTTGGTGTCTTGGTTCTTTCATGTTCTAATCGGTGGTTGAAATGGTGGGGGGTATGTGGGGATACAGTATATACCTATATCTCAATTTCCAGGATTTTTGTATGTTCAATGTCTACTAATGGAGACTTTAACATATACCTAGCCCCCAAATTACAACCTTACCTTATACCTAGTTCCTCAAACCCACTAACATCACCGGTTCTAATAGTGTATTGACATTTTGTTTAATGACATTGTGAATTTGGAATTTCATTTATTTGCACATAGTTCTTATTTATCTTTAATTAGTAGTAAGGATAAAAGAGAACTTAGTAGGCGAAGTATGTTTAAACGTGAAATTTACTGTGACAAGATGGTATATACACAATAGTATATATATACACACACATATAATAATATATACACACAC
>VCCN01003999.1:1107424-1124811 GCA_006491835.1 Architeuthis dux
TTTGAAAGATTTACAAAATTATACTTAATTTTGTGTCACACCTACAGATTATCAGTGACACACTAAACTAAAGTGTTGCAACAGTTTGGAAAGCTCTGATCTAGGCATTTCTGGTATGGGATAGCACATCATAGATTTCACAAGCATGAATTCTTTTGTTAAACAGGGTTTTTCAATCATTGCATGTGGTTTAGTCAGACTATTTTCCTTGTCTATGTTGCTCACTTTTTCCCCCAACGCTTCAGTCATGTACCCTCCTGCCTTCTTTGGGTGTTTATCACTAGCAAGGGTAGTTTGCAGTCAGGTTATACATCCGATTGGGGATACTTGCCAATTACTGGTACCATGTCACCCAGTAATATCTGCTGCATGATACTTGGAGAGCGGATGGGCACTAACATGCAACTCCATCTGCCCATTAAACTAACAGCCCAGTTCAGAATACAAAATGCTGGTCGGATTTGAATCTACATTTATGATCTTGGCTGTAAATTATTTAACTTACTTTCCAAAATTGAAGGAGAATTCTATTTTTTTATCACTTCCTTGACTGCCAGGATTTCTGAATGGAGGAGGTTCCTTCTGAGCATCTACCAAATACAGAAAAGGAAAAAAATAATCAATTCTCTTGTGATAAACAAAAATTATTTTATGGTTTGATCAAATATTATTTTCCGACCAGGGTTGCCAGATTTAATGCTCTTCTGATGCCTGTGTTGGGTTAAGTCTTTGAGATGAAGCCCGGATTATCTCCCCATCTGGCCAAAACTGGCAACCCTGGTTTGGATCATTTGTTCTGGTTATTCTGATACAGATAACAACAACAACAACAAAAAAAATAGCTTTAGAAAATTAATCAAATGAAAACACCAAATTTATGTTACAATGTATTTCTGCTCAAATAATAGAGCAAACCATACCAGATACCTGTAACTACAATTGAAAAGAAGTCTTGGCAAAGTAGGACGACTTAACTGTCAAAAATCAATCGCATTATAAGGACTGATTTGACTGACCGCTGCTAAACAAGCTAACATTTTTACTTTCGTACTGTAATGTAATGAGACTTGGAGATAGATGGCCAGTTGACAGTATATTCAGGTATGCTAAATTGATACAACCTAAAAGTTTGTCTAACTTTCAGCCAGTTGAGGCTCAATAACTGTTTTTCTTTCTTTAGATTTGACTCTTGGTTGTTCTGAAATGATTACTTAACTCTTAATCAAATTATCTCCCTTTGATCATCAGGTGAATTTTAACAAATTTTTATTTATTTATTTCTGTTCTGTCTATTACAAGTGGTTTATGAATTCAAGAGCGCCTTTATCTAATTAGCATATTTTAAAACTAAAAAACTTAGAAATCTACATGGTTTTACAATTCCAAACCGTCATTCAATATACGATAAACATGAGAATAATATAAAAAGAAACAAACATAAAATGTGTAACAAAAAGTACTTTACCAGTTGGTGGGGTTTTCTTTTGTCCGTTAGAAGCTTCTTTGGGTGGTTTCTTTTTGCCTCCAGGAAAATACTTTTCAAATCCTTTTGGCACATTTTGACGTAAAAGAATCCAATCTTTCAAAACAGTTCCCCAGCTCCGAGATTGGGGAGCTATATACTTTGTGAATAGGTGTAAATTTTTATAAATCTGAAAAATTAAAATAAACATATCACAACATTAATTTAAGTCTTGCAAATCTTGTAATTACATTTATTTCAGTTTAGACAACAACACAACACCTTTTTAATGAGCTTAGATCAGGGGGTCGTCAAACTTTTTAGACCATTGACCCCTTCAGGGAATCCTTGTTCCCTCATCAACCCCCAGGCTGGGCTAACAAAAGAAAGATATCAAACCTACCAATACCACATCCTAAAATGTAACAAACCTTCCAAAAATGTAACAAATCTTCCAACAACGTACCAAATCCATAGTATATAATTAGATATCAAAATTTGGTGATTAACAAGAAATCAATAGTAAAATACAAAATAAACAAGAATATATGTCAAATGATATAAAATTTTATCTGCGTTTATCAAGTCCCTGGATAGTCCCATCAACCCCCAGGGGTTGATATTGACCACTTTGCATGATCACATTTATAAAGCCCACAATGAGAATCAAACTCACTAACAATTGCTTGCAAAACTAGCATAATCCTATCAAGAGGTACGCCGTAAAGGCTTCATATTTTGTACCTATCAATGTGTTTAATTTTTAATAGTTTAGAAAACACAAATATAGAATTATATATAACTAGCTGAAAAGCCGCCTTATGGACAATTTTCAGCTAGATGTCTACTTTATACAGTTAAACAAGATAAAGATTCGGTTTAGCTAACCTGATGGATACAAAGTAAGGGTTCAGTTTAGCATTATACTTACTTTGCAAATCAAACTCCTCACTAAAAGCTTTAAAAGTTTTGGAATTATCAAAAACTAAAAATATGCTTTGGGGGTCCTATTAGTAACCACAGAAAATTTGGTGGCCATAGTCCTAGCTGTCCTTGAGTTATGCAAAGACAGACATTTGGTAAATTATAGTAAGATTATGCATTTAACATAGACATCTCCAGGATTCCTACAGAGTCTAGCATGATAAAGAAAATGATGATATTAACTAACCACTATCCTTTCCCTGTGTTCCAGGTGACAGTCATTCTATGGAATAGAGATATTCATCAGGAAGATGTGGATGCTCATTTACAACTGTCACCTTATAGATATAAGTTTTGCCAATTTAGAAAGAAGTAATACGAGTATTACAGTTCGTATTAATTAAATTACATATAATTTGCTGTTTTAAGGTTATTAAATCAGTGGTTATTGTGGAGGAAAAGAGATGCACGTCTTCTCTTTATGACAAGTCAACTTCCAATTTAGGCCGTCAAAAACAGCAGCAGCAGTCAGTTGGGACTGGGAGGTAGGAAGAGTGTGTTACACCAATCTTCACAATGGAGAGGGCCTGCTGGCCTTGAAGATCAGCATTTGAAATTCAGGCTTTTATCTGGGCTCAAACACAGACCTCTGACACCGGTGGAAAATATGTATATAATATATATATCACTTATTAAATGAGGAAGGGAGTGAGCCTTTTTGACCCTGCTTGACGAACGTGCCTGGCTACTGACTGGTCAGTTGACAGCATCGTATTCTTTTTGATGCAAAAATACTGCCAGTGCACGTCCAAAACCCATGTTTGTTGCCATGATGGATGGAAGCTGTGTTAGTTGGCAGCAGGTTCACACATCCAGCTAAAAGCAGATACCCCCCAATCAAAGGCGAGGCCCTGGCTGTTGCCTATGCACTCCAGATACCCTACTACATACTGGGTTGCAGAGACCCAATTGTCGCCATGGACCACAAGCCACTGCTTCAGGTCTTAAATGATAAGTCTCTCACTGACATCTATAGCAGGCGGCTACTTAACCTCAAAGAAAATACATTAGCTTATAGATTCACAGTCGTACATGTGTCGGGCAAAAGAAACCTGGGTTCGGACGCTGCATCCAGACACCCTGCTGGCCAGCCAGACTGTCTACACCTACCAGGTGAACCATTTGAATCTGACGTTATTACCAACATGACAGTGTCTCGTCATGATACATTGGCCAGCTTTTGTCAGTCCACAGAGGACACCGACATGGCCAATGGCAGCTCTACAGTTGCTGCCAACACCTGGGACATGGTCCGGAAAGCTATGGCATTGGATGCAACATTTCAATGTAATTCATCACCTGGGGTTGGATTCTTATCGGATTGCAGAGGGCTTCCCGCAGAACTGCACCCTTACCACCAGTCTTTGTGTCATGGATGGCGTGGTACTCATGGGTCAAATGCTTATAATCCCACCTTCGCTGCATAGCCCAATTCTCAACACACCCCATGCAGCCCACCATGGCGTCAGTGTGATGCGTGCACAGGCCATTGACTCAGTGTATTGGTTGGAATAGAGATATCCATCAGGAAGATGTGGATGCTCATTTAGAGTGCAAAGCCATTTACATACAAGGATTAGCATGCATGAATATCCCTACTCCACACAGGTATTTATTACATAAACCTGTTCATTAAAGTTCTGGAACTGAAAGAGAAGGAAAAAAAACAACAAAAAAAAAACAATGGAAACAACTTTACAGGGATTATTTAGAAGTTCAGCCAAGGAATCTCATGATGGTGCCTTTGCAAATGTTAAAATTTTAAAAAGTTTCTTGAAATGCAGTATTTTTCTTCCTCTGCTCTGTTTGAAGCTTTAAACCATCTCATATTTAGATTAAACATTTCTCAAATTTAAAATGAGCCAAATCTGAATAAGTTAGTCCTATGTTTTCAGTAATGAACAAGTAACACAGATAACTAAAACTTTGAGTATCGCATATTTTTGTAAAACACAGCACCTGAAATATGGTGCCCATGTAACTAGATTAGAAAATGACTTAGAAAATCCTTTTTTCGACTGACCGTATAAAGTTTGCATGTGATTGTTGGCTAAAATTTGGAAAAGAACTGAGTATCTCCACAAGGCAAATACAAGTTCACGCCCTTACTGAACAAGATCTACAAGTAAAGACACTTTAATGATACAAAGTACCCAATAAAGAAATTTGATGATGAATCAAGTCATAGTTTAGGAGGAGTCTATACAGGATATATAAAACTAGATCTTTAAATGCTTAGGTGATCTTTCTATAGATGGATTTGTTTTCCTTCACGTTTTGGCTGTGTACCCTTCATGTATGAGAAGGGGTCGTGCATACGACCCCTTCATAAGATTCAACACAACATTCCAGAAGACAACAGACACCTGAGGAAGGCAGGAGGGTACACAACCGAAACAAGCCTGGCTGCTGCAGGGTCAAACGCCACTCCTACATGACTGAAGTTGATTACTGCAACTTTTGTATTGTAGATATAATAAATGAAAAATTATAAAAATGTATATTTTTAGTATAAATGTATTTATTAGAATGAATGTAGATATGTAAGACTTGTCAGTTTACCTCAGTCGGAAAGAGCGCCGCCTGCCGATCACTTGGTCGTGATTTCAAATCATAGTAGGGAAATGTTAAATTTATATATCAGTTTGGTTTAACTTGACGGGACAGACAGTTAAGAATTTACTCCCCTGAATTAGGTGAGGATTGTTCTTGTTGTTACAGGGGAAAAAACAAGGTCAACTCCAATGTCCAACTTGGACTGGAGTTTGAAAAAAAAAACAAAAAAAACCAAAGAAATTAGTCTGAATAAACCACATACGCTGAGTAGATAACAGTTTTACAGTCATAAAGAAGTTACCTTTGTATGTCTTCTTGCCAATCCTAGTTTTTTCTAAGTAAGGTGAACTATCCAGAGTGTGTGTCTAATAATTCTTAACTGAATTTTCTCTAAAACAATATCCCCACAACAAACATATTTCTTAAAGATTTGAACTTGCATAACATATTCCAATATTATCTGAATTAAAATACTGTAAAGAGATACCAAAATGTTTTTGTGAAGTATTTTCACATTAACCAAATCATTTTTTCCCCTTTCAAAACTGATGCAATCAAATATCTTGATTTCAAATCATTGTAGAGATGTACATTCTAACTAACATTTTTTTACCTATTGCTTGTTTAGCCAGGAGTGTCACCAAAGTGGTCGATATTGACCCCTGGGTGTCGATGGGATTATCCAAGGGGCCAATAAATGCCTGGGAGTTGATAAACACCAGGATGGGGGTCTATTGAACTTTTGGGGTCAAAAGTTGACATTCGTATGTGAAAGAAAAGAAATGGTATAATATTAAAGAAAAGAAGTGGAAGAAAAGAGTGTGATGAAAGTAGAGAATTCTTCAAATTTGTTTCTAATATTTTTTCTTTTCAATAAATGTGATATATTGACTTATAATTACCATATCGGTTGATATATTATCATATACTATGGATTTGGTACGTTTTGGGGATAGTTGGTACATTTTTAGGATGTGGTATTGGTAAGTTTGATAAATTTCTTTTGGCAGCCCTCCCAGGGGGTCAATGAGGGAACAAGGATTCTGTGAAGGTGTCGATGGTCTAAAAGGTTTGGCGGCCCATGATTTAACCTATACAATTTATTCCTGCCAACATATAGAGATTGTTTTCTGCTACTAATGTTAAGTATTTTTTGCGTGGGTTTGTTAAATCATTCTTCAGGGCTTCTTGGTCATCAGTACACAGTTTCTTAGAAGGAAAAAAAATGTAACACCATCTTTTTCACGGACAACAGAAAAAAAAAAAAAAAAAATTAAAAAAGTGACTTTTGTGAAACAAAAGATCAAACTGTAGAATCTGTTCTTTTTAATTTGACTAAGAATATGTGGAGCAACTTCCAACTTAAATTTCAAGACAAATGTTGAATATTTAGACAGCCGTGGGCGGGGGGTCATAGATTTGACCTCCACAGGTGTTGAAAGTTATAAACAGGATATTGACGAAAACCCCAAACTGCAAGGTGTCCAGGACCGGAAACAGACACACCAGCTGTTCAAAAGTCATAAACAGGATATTGATTAAACCCTGACTACAGATGGCGAGCTGAAAAATCAGTGTGGGCATTAAAAAGCGACACAGAGGCAGTGGGAAAAGCAGAGAGACCGAGCAGCTGGGCTTGGAAGCACGGGACCAGTTTCCCTGTTGGGAACTGTGTCAGCTCTCATTATCTCTCTCCCACTCTTCAATATCCGCCACAGCACAATGTATTTGATGCAAATATATCATCATATTTTTATAAACCAAGTTTCGAATCTTCCTTTTTCTTCAAGTTCAGGATTTTCCTCCCACGGACTAAGATGGATATATAACACAAAGTGTCAAATTATTTTTAAAAATAATTTTTTTTTTTGAAAATGAAATTAGTTTGTCTTTTTTAAAATCAAATGTTTCAAAGAGCCAGGTTACATATGATATTTTGAAAACTCTAGAATGAATTTTCAGAAAACAACAAGAATTAGAAGTTTGTACCGAATTTAACATTGATCATGCACTTACAACTGAAAAAGAATTATATTCCAACATTTTTTTCTTCATAAAGCATTCTTTTTTAAAATTCTTTTATTATTTCCAACAATATAGAAATTATTGTGTGGATGATTGGACCATTTTGGAACATCTAGCAATTAGGTATGGTAAGGTCAAGCAACATTTACTTTGTTGACAACTTATAACATAACATTGTGTTTATTTTTTTCGCAAATGTACTGACAGACAGATGGTGTAACATTTTTTCCTGTCTTATTTTATAGAGTGACCAAAAAAAATAGTGGCTATTTTCCGACAGGCGCATCCATTACGTTTTCGTGAATTTAAACCATTTAAACCATTTGCGACTTTTGCTACGGAAGATCATACGCGTAAATTAATTTTATTTTTCAATAAAACATGGTTTTGTCACTGTCAGTATTCCTTCGGTATAGAATTTGTTCATACATATATATATTATATAAAGCAAATAACAGTAATTAAAAATTATATACACACACGGATATAAGTAGTTTTTTTACAATAATTAAATAAATTACAATATAAATCTTCTTTTGTTTGTTTTTCTTCAAGATGAAAGAATTCTTAATTATTTTTATTAACTGTTGTTTCAGTTTTATATTATTAACTGTTCCCGTTTGTAATACTTCATTATATTATAAATATATATCTTTTATTTAAAACAAAAAAAAAAAGAAAAAAAAAAAGGGACAAAACAAAATTTTATGCGTAATTTAAAATAAAGTATCTTTTGTTAAAACAAAAACATTTACAGAAGAGAAAATCCTGCTTTTTTTTTTTGGCTTTAAAAAGGTGGAACACTGGACAAGAATTAGATCGGGAATTGAAGAATTTCTTTCATATTGAAGAAAACAAGAAAAGTAAAAAGATTTATATCGTAATTTAATTCATTATTTCTTTGTTTTTTTAATTACATATTTAATAGTGATAAAGTGATAACGGGCCATTTACAATACAATATTACTTCCTTAGTTATACTTTTTTTCTTATGTAACATTTGGGGATTGTTTCATAAGGCATAGAAAAAACCCACATGAAACACGCCAAACACAACGGTCTTACACATCTTTTAGTAAAAGAATAAATCTGATAATTTCAGTATTTTTTAACCAACACCAAATCCTGTTAAATAAATATCAGTTTATAAACTTTATCTTAGAACAATATTTTCGGTAAATTAAAAATAAACTTTTAATACCTCCCACTCATTTTAAAATTGTATCTTTAATTTTTACGTGTATTCCCCCCACCCATCATATAATCTGTTTTAAAACATTTTCTTTTTGTAAATTGATCAGATTTTCATTTATCTTCAAACTAAAAAGTTTTAGCAGGCAAGATTTATCCCTTTAAAATTGCAATGGACGTGACTTCACTTTTTTGGTGTTGATAGGCGAATCCTAAGGCTAGCTCTCTTGTACCGGGAGAGAGAACAATAAAAAAATAAAAATATATAGTGAACAATTAAGATACATAAAATAATCGTTAAAAACAGTATAAATTAATTCGGTAATAATTAGAATAAAACAAGTTGGGTGTCATTTATCAACAGTTTGTTTGCTGCCGGGCGAGAATGATTTACGTAGGAAAACAAGCAAGTTTTAAACATTGACTCGACTGACCTTGTAACTATTCAGGTGATGTGATACCATCTTTTTAGCCAGCAAGGACTGTCCCTGGCGAGCCGACAAGCGTACATACGAGAACAGCATGTTTATTGTCTTATGGGGATGCCAGTTGTCGTATGTGTTTGTAATAATGCTGCTCTTAACTTCTTTTTTACAAACTACGGAACTCACGAAAACATTTAACAGCCAGCCATGCCGGAAAAACCGACACGAACAGAGCTATGCCAAGTTATCAATTAGTTCATTGTTTCGTATCATTTTCTGTGACTCAAAATCCTAACTGGTTATTATGTTGACCGACTGCGCATAAAAGTTGGTATACTCAAATTAAATTGATTGCGCATATTTACGCGAAAATTACAATTAAATATAGCACAAAGTACAAAAGAAGTTTAGAGAAAGAGGCTGTTCACACTTCACACTTTACAGTAAATGGGCGTGGGACAAAACCCCACACTTAAAGTGCAAAGCCGGACAAAAACCCCCGAAACCTCAACATTTCACAATTTCTTTTACATGGTCTCATATTCTAAATACATATTTTTAAGCATTTATTTTGACGCATCAAAAAATTAAAAACTGATACTTCAGTTCTTGTTTATTTATGGATTCCTAAAAAAAAATGTTAAGCTTTAATAATGAGTGATTAGAATAGGTAAATAACACTTAATATTATGTGGAATCGGTTTTTAATTTTTGGATGCGATGTGTGATTTGAATATGAGGCAAGGTAAAAAAAAATTATTACTATGTAACATTAATTCTTAATTTTGGTTGCATAAAAAAAAAGTTTTAAAAGTACTGTATATATTTACAATATGAGACCAGGTAAAAAAAATTATACTGAGGTCAGGTAAAAAAAATCAATACTATGTGGTATTATTTTTTAATTTAGGAGGAGGGGAGTAGAAAAGTGCTTTCAAATAACAGTGAGTGTCATAGAAAAGAAATAAACAAGAAATTATCGTTAATAAAAGTAGAAAAGTGCTCCAAAAATAAAAGTGTCATATAAAAGAAATAAACAAGAACAAATTGTCTGGTATCATTTTGTTTTATTTTTTGAGGCATCAAAATAAAAAAACTTTAAAAGTATATATTTAGAATATGAGACCAGGTTTTAAAAAAATCATACTGTTACCAATCACTAAAATTTTTTTATTTGGGGGTTTTGTCCTTGGGGGGTTTTGTCCGTGGAAGTGTGTCCAGGCCCTCATAGTGACTATCCTACTCATACTAGCCAGTTTCTTATGGTACCCACATTCTCATATTCCTCTCACCATAAAAACTCATACTTCAACTGAATTTGTTTAATAACTAAAAGTATCACAGTTCTTCTAAAACAATCTCCTGGTTAGGTACACAGATGAAAATGATATACAGAGATGGGTTTCAGCATTTGGCACAAAGATGAAGTATATTGAATCTGTTTATAGGTCAGTGTAAACTGATCTCCATTTGCAGGCAGTTTTGATTCCAGGAACCAGAAAATTTGGACCACAATATTTTGATAAGATTTTTTTGTCCATTTTACAATGTAAGTTTATGCTAAATTGGTACCTTAATTTGTGTTCGGCAGCGTTCACGCTTGAAAATTCGGACTTTAGTGATCCAACAAAATGCAAGAGAAGTAACTTATTCACTAATTACTCCTTTTTCAAATCTTTCAATTGATCACCCCCAACATGGCATGCTGCCAAAAGATGATGATCATGTGACGGTTTCTATTGACTGACTAACCAGACTTGTTTTTTAAATTTTTCTACAGCTCATAAAACATTCACAGTATTGTCAAAAGTTTTGAAAAATGGCATTTCCACGATATGGCCAAATCCAAATGTTAAATTAAAAAAATCCTGCAACACATCACCAAAGACACTTTTCGGTCGGTCTGTCTGTCAGTCGGTCTGTCTGTTGGTCCCTAATATCAATTTTCTCAGTTATATCATGTTGGATTGATATGAAACTTGGTCCAGACCTTCGGGTGAACTATCCTCATCTTCCTCTACCTCCTCCTACTACTATCACAACTAGTAATGCTACTACTACATAATGTTAATTTTCTCAGTCGTATCATGTTGGATTGATATGAAACTTGGTCCAGACCTTCGGGTGAAATGTCCTTATCTTCCTCTTTCTCCTCCTCCTACTACCACAGCTAGTAATGCTACTACTAATACTTCGGTTAGAATCCCTTTGAAATTGAAAATCATTTTTCATTGGGAAACTCAATCATGCACAGCTCCTCCTCCTCTTCTATTCTCTCTCTTTGAAAGACAGCCTCTTCTCCTCCTCTTTTTCTTTTCATGGAGTGAGGAAAGATTTGCAACTTTTTAGACTGTTTCAAGTTAGATTGATTTGAAACCTAGGCCAGATCTTCAGGTCAATCGGTGTACCATTTTTCTCCTCCTCCTCTGCCGGGGAAAGTCGATGGCCAAGGACGTAGGACTTTATAATTTAAAGGCTCAATTCTCTCTCTCTTCATCGGCAGCTGAGGAAAGTCGATGGACTCAATCATAAAAAGCATTGCCAGGTTTGAAACCGGTTATGGAATTAGAAATTCTGTTTGTTAAAATTAGGTTTTTGTTAAATAGATCTTCGTTATTGCTGGAACATTTCACTATGAAAGTTAATTATTGGGTATCGCTAAGAAATCCCTTGCTAAAAAGTTTGTCACTAATTAAGGCAACCACGTGGACAGATATGAACGTAAAAATGGTGGCCGCATCATTGAACTTATGGTTCTTGTTTTTTCTTGAATGGCCTACACAACAACAACACCGGTTGTGTTCAATATCATAGCCAGTTAGTCCTGTTAGGAAATACGTATTACTTTATTGAACAACAATTTAATGTATATCAACCAATATTAAATAAAAATAATACATTTGTGAATCTTTAGCGCTTCAACTTTGATTAAAAACATTTAATTATTGATACAAAGTATTGTTTCTGGATTCGCAAAATAATTATTCGGAATTAGTGGCTAGCTTTTTGTTCAACTCGTTACTAGAGTACCACATGGAATTTACTTTTAACAGGAAGAAATTGTTTTAGTTGATAGAAAAAGTGAATTATTTGTGAGACGATGAAAAAAGAAAAAGAACCCGAGCCCGCTGCAAAGAAAACCCCGATTTCTGAAGAAACGTATAATTATTACAAAAGAGTTCACGAAAGTTTTAAGGATCTTGCTGAAAACGATCAAGGTAAATGAAGAAACAGATCAAGATAATTGATTCACAGGAATACCTTGAATAGTGTGTTTTTGATGTAGTACAGTTAAGGTATTGCTGTACAAATTAATGCAATTAAGTATAAGCTGAAAAAAAACACATTAAATGTTAAGACCTTGAACAGTGCGGTTTTGAATAGTACGGCCAATTTTGAAATGAATTAACCGCACTAATCAAGGTATATCGGTACATTTAATTATGTGTGTACACGAGGGTGTACGTCAGCTTACTATTTGTTAATGTTTTTTATCATTCACATTTTTTCTAATGAATATATGTCGTTTTGGGCCATCTCGTAGTTTTACGTTTAGTGTCCCAAATTCACAGTTGTTGTGATCTCACACGCGGTGGTCAGTTACAGCAAAATACTACGCAGATATATAAAATCTAATAAAAACAAAGTGTAAAAAAATCTGACAGTAAAATAAAAGTAAGCACTCCAAAAGACATCTTAACTATACGCGTAGGTGCATTTATGTTATAGTCCGATTCGGGCGTGACTCTAATTTTAGACATACCCATGGTAACCTTTTATCGACACCCTATTTAAAATAGTCTATTTTAAAACGTTATTCTAATTTTTTTAGTTTTGGAAGCTGGCAATTTAAAAAAAAAATTGTATGAATGAAGATACAATAAACAAAAACTGTCGAAAGAAATTACTCTGAACCGGAAAAGTTTTTATTTGTTTGTTTTTAAAAAAAATTACATCTGCTTCTTGAGTTGGTTAATAGTTTGTAAACTGACCACGTGCCCTCACAACAACCGTGGTTCGTGATAACTGATTTAGGACGCTTAACTACACGATCACTTTACATGTGCTTTAAAAATTATTTCGGCCATTTTGCATGGCTGAAAGTGGCTAGATTTTTACCGTTTTTAAAATTAACGTTATTCTCGATCTAAAAATAACGTTCCTAGCACTAACCCAAACCTACCTACTAACACTAACAACAACCCTACCTACTAACAATAACCCTACCTACTGACCCTTAAAAAAATAATTAAATTTAAAAAATTATTTCAAAGATTTAAAAAAAATAAACAGCTAATAATGCTTACAGCCATTAAAAAATTGACACTCTTAGCGGGAGGGGCGATGCGTTAGTGCAAAGATTGCCAAAATTAAATTAAGCATTGATTCTAAAACAGTCTAATTCTACATTATAATGAAAATCAAACGGGTTATCTTTAGCCGATGAATTCTCAAAATAAAAAATAAGGGGAAGCTACTCCCAGTTGGTGCTTAACCCTAAACCTAACTAAACCTTAACCCTAAACTTTTGGAATTAATATATTGTTGGACAGATGTAGAAAGCAAGCAATCTGTTGTGATAGTTGCTTCCCCGTATTTTTATTTTTTTAAAGTTTGACAACCTCTGCTATAAGGCGTCTTACATATGTCTATACATTTACCAGTGTAAGAAAAAAATGTATAGTTGAATGTGCATGTTTTATATAATTTCATGTTTTTAATATATGAGCGTGTGTTTATGCGATAACATTTTTTTATTAAAAATGGTGTGTGTGATGAACCGAGACTAAGTATATTATTATGAATGCGTATTATGCAATATCTATGATTACGCAGGTACATACACAATTTTCACATTGTCGGTCCAAAAAACTTTATTTAAAATGAATTAAAATATTTATGAATCAGTATTTGGATAATGATATCCAACAAGGTGATATTAATAGTTGGCAATGTGGAAAGAAACACATTTTGTGTTTTTTTTTCACATTGTCAACTATCAATATCATAACAATGAATGTAAATTGTTCCACTTTTTATATCCTTTGCCTAATGTTATCAGCTGGTTATTGTTATCTAAAAGGTATGAACAAAAGTGTTCAGTGTTAAACTGACACCTGCAAAATTTTAAATCTAGCAAAAATCTGCATATTATTCGATTTTAATACAATTTTGGATACTTATTAAAGAACAAATTTCTTTTGAAAGAATTTTCCATTCCAAATTTCGGAGAACAATAATTTTTTTCATTTGATTCCTACCCCACCTTTTATTGAGGATTTATTTATTTGTATATTCAGGCTTTGATTGATTTTTACATATTTTACAGATAAATCCCTTGAGATATGTTTACCTTTTTAGAGAAATATTCTGGAACTGCTCGACCAGAACTCTTACTTTGGGATTTTAAATAAAAGGGAAAATTAACTAAATATATATTCCTCTCAGCAAATTTTTAGTTTTATGCGATTAATTTTTTTTTCACATCATATTTTAAAAAAAGAAGATTTTTCATCATTTTTATTGATTATTTAGATTAATCCGATATTTTTTAAATGTATATGTTTTATTCTTCCTATTTTGTGCTTCGACTGAAATTTATTTAAAATATCATTAAAAGGATGAATAATTAAATATAGAAAAATGATGAAACAGTATTTACCGGATGTACTTTTTATATATTTTATTCTGTTTTTTGTTTATGTAAATTGACTGCTATTTTAAATTATGGGAGCTGCAGATGACAATGCACTGTGGTGCATTTTAATCTTGTTTATTTTTCCCACTCAAATATATTTTGTGTACAGCATTGTCTACCATTTTAAAAATCAGGTGTCACTTACACGCTTAAAATCTTTGTTCATACCTACTAAAGACCCTGTCCTAAAGTGATCACAATAAGCGGCTTCCTCTGTATATCTTTTAGTTATATTTTCTTTCTTTTTTTTTTTTTTTTTTTTTTTTTTTTTCAGATATATTTTTTACTAATGTTTTCCGACAGCTTGAAAGTGAGGCTCTCGTGGTATGCCAACATAAAATACTCAGTTTCAATATTGAAAATTTGCTGAAATCAACACAGCCAAAACATCTTTGTATGCTTTGGAGAGCCTTCAGCCCCGACTGGAAGACGGCCTGTACAGACAATTATGCTAGTCATGTGTTCCACAGTCTGATTCTGCGATTTCCTTTGACTTTTGATCTTGATGCCAGTACTCTCTCAGCAGATCAAGAAGATAAAGATGACGATGTGGACGAGAAGATTGAAAAGAACAACGGTGACACAGGACAGACGAAGGAGGGTGATCAAATGACATCCACACGTGAAATGTTTTTAGAATTTTGTTCTTTCCTCAAAGAGAACCTTGTGGATTTGATAACAAATGTTTATGCCACACATATTGTGCGTGCAGCCTTACAAGTTCTTGCAAATATGCCAGTTGCTAACAGTATCACTGTTGTACATCACCAGAAGAAAACAGACTGTAAGCTTGTTTTTTCATTTATTTTATTTTGTTTATTTTTATTTTAAAAGTTGAATATCTAACTACTATTGAAGAAATCTGTATGTGTATGCACCACGATTAGTCGACAACTGGCCTTGTATGAAGTTGACATTCGCCAGATATATTAGTGAGCACACAAGGCAGTGTAGTGTCGAGTTTGAACTTATTTCGATCAGCAGTTCTTGAGAAATCTATTAAAATATTAAAGATTATAGAGCTTTCTTCAGTTTTTATGAATTATCTCCCTTGACTTCCGCTCTTTATCTATAAAATTTCTAAACACTGCTATGAAGTAACTGAAATACTTTGAAGCCGTCGTTTGTACAATGGATGTAAAATTATTTTACATGCCAATTATGGCAGGCTGCTCCACACATCATAAAGTCTGACCCCTTCCAAACATGCACCTTTGGAATGGGAACTGCCTTAGTTTTAATGAATTTTGGAGAAGATTGAATCTGTGTCTAGCTCTTCCTATCAAGTTATCTAGCTTTGTGTTTATTGAACTCATTAGATATCCTGTTCTTCATCTGCCTTCTTGAATCAAGACAGATAATTGTTCCAATTATATAAAGAAAATTATTTAAAATATTATTGCTCTTATAAAGACAAAACTTTAGCTTTATACGTAAATTTTCGAATTCAATTTTTACTTTTGCTCTCACCCTGTACTGCTCTTTCAGTCCATATTAGGCTTTCACTCCTTAACTCTTTTCTTCCAGCTTGAGTGTCAGCTACAAATATGTATAACTCAACCAAGTATAAGTAACCAAGCTGAAAGCCAATTCAACAGCAAGTGCACATGGAGCTGATCTGCTCCAATTAAATGTATTTATTGAGGAGAGTTAATACAATTAATCATTTCCCCCACCTCGGAGCCTCTGAAGCCTGACTTTTCTCAGGAACTCTGGGATCAGATAATAAATTGCTGTATCAGCTCTGTCAGAAACTGTCAACCAAAACTGTCATCATAGGTTTCTTCAGTTTTTAATTGTGACTGGCTCTATCTATGTGTTGCACGTACAGGCTGCACCTAGAGGGCTGAAAATTTAAACATTTACTCCTTATGTCTAGAAAAAACTTTCTTTTTTCTTTCTTTAACCCCCCTCCCCTTAGGATTTTAGTAGCGGAGGGAGGGGGTTCAATTTACAATGTAAGTTTAGGCTAAATTAGTCCCTTAGTTTGTGTCCGGCAATGTTCACACTTGTTTTATGCTGCCAAATGACATTGGTCAAATGACGTTTTTTATTGAATGACTAACAAGACCTGTTCTTTAAGATTAATTTCTTGTTTACTGAATAGACTGGTGTCTTTTTCCTCTTAAAATGAAATTGCTAAATTAAAGAATCATAATGATCACCATATATAGTTGAGCACCCCTTATCCGAAACTTTGAAAGCTGAAATGTTCCAAAAGCCGAAAAACTTTTAAAAGACAACAAGGCACATAACTCATTTTGACTAAGAGTAAAAACTTAGTTGTCTTCCTTTAACTCTTTAGAAACGTAAAATTATATTTACACTATAAACGGTAAAGGATGAAACAAGTCCCAATCTAAACAAATCACAGCATTGTCATCGCCAGATCTACACGCATTAATCACAGTATCTTTTGCTTAGTCTCTCATAAATCAATATATTATTTGCACATTCTGTTATTGTTGAAAATGTAAAAAAAAACTGCATCTACCCCTATGAAAAACAGTGATAAAAAAAAAGAGAAAACGTTTATGTTTATCTATAGCACAGAAAGTCGAGATATTGGAGAAATTGGACAGGTGTTAGTGTGAAATGTCTTACAAAAGAATATATGGTTGGAATGACCACACATCATGAAGAAACAGAAGGACAAACTGTTAAAGTTCTATGCTGAAAGTGATGAACAGCAGTTAAGAGAAAATAGGAAAACAATGTATAAAGCTAAAAATCAAGATCTTGATCGTGTATTGAAAGAGTAATTCAATGCTTATTTGTCTTTATATATCTTAAATAAAACCCCCAAAATAAGATATAGTGTATTGTAATCTATTCTCTTGATAGTTATCCTTCAAATCTTTCCTACCCCATACCTCCTTTACCCATTCTTATCTGTTTTTGTTTATCCATTTCCCTACTTTCACTTTCTCTTTTCTAACTCAATTCAATAACGCTGTTTTTTTGTACACCCACGTATATATCTATTTTCTAAGGTGACCCGGTCACTTACATTTCTGCACAGGTGCTTGACCCCGGAATAACCTTT
>VCCN01003999.1:1154523-1165945 GCA_006491835.1 Architeuthis dux
AGTGTACTTTGCAAAGCTTACAGACCACATTGGTGTGGATTACATTGCCTTTGTAGCTACAATATTTGCATGTGGCTGACGGGTCATCAGGTGATCATATATAGTCACTTGCCCCATAAAGGGTTAATGGTTATTGCTTCTTATCTTTACACCATTTTGGATTACGAAAGGTTTCAGCGGAACACTATCTTCAGATAGTGGGGAAACCTGTATATGAATTACTTTCCATTTTATTCTCATTTTGTAAAGATTCACTCTCAAACTTTTATTGGTTCATCTAGTTTAAATAATAACATGTAATAATAAAACAGATGTACAGCATATAACATATAATCACAAATTAATAATGACCCAAAAATGGTAATATCTTTAACAATGAATCAAGACAGGACATAAAACAATGAATTGAAATTTCAACAGTGGCTGATAATAGCCAACTATTATTGGAAAAAGAGGCTTTGCAACATTATTTTATATTTGTCTTTGGGGGAAACACACCACTCATTGTTAATATTAACATTTTTTAAATAGAAATCATGAAAAAAATTGGGCACTTTCTGATTTCGTAGGTTGGGACAATCATGAAAAAAATCACTTGCAAAATATTATACCGGTGTTACCAAAACAATAACTATGATGAATATAATTCTGTCATATTCATTAAATTCTCTTTCCTTTTCAACTTTTTACAAAACAAACAATAATTTACATAGGAACACACATAGGAAACAAACAGTTAATTTTGGGGGCTAGATTGGATTAAATTTTAAATTAAAAATGTTATGTCACGTGACAGCGATGATTAAAAATAACAAGTTTTGTTTTTGTAAATTGAAATAAAATTTTGCAAAATTAATTAAAAATCAATAGAATAATTCAAATTAAATAAAAATTCTAGAAAAATCATGAAATTAAAATTAAAATTGAGAACTCTGGTCATTATTTTAATATGACAGAATTATTCAGCACAGTTATTGTTTCTGGTAACATTCGAGTGGATTGGATTAAATTTTAAATTTAAACTTTAAATTTTAAAAGAAAAAATTATGAAATTAAAATTAAAATCAGGAAGTCTGTGTCATTATTTTAATATAACAAAATCTTTCGTCACGGTTATTGTTTCGGGTAACACCAGGATAATATTTTGCACAGGATTTTTTTCGTGATTGTCCCAACCCACCAAATCAGAAAGTACCAAAAATTGAAAGTTTTACTTGAGAAATGTTCTTTGGTAAATTGTCCTTACCTGATTGCAGATAAATATTTTTATGAGAAGTTTTCTCTTCAGTAAACAATGAATTGCTCTTTGGAATTGGTTTTCCATCTGAAGATGAGGCACTTTTTTGGTCCTCCTGACTTTTGGAACAGGAAGTATTTGAGTTGAAACTGCAGTCAGAATCTTCTGATTCCGAGTTGAGTGTTGGGGAGGTTGGCCATTCTTGTGGATCAACTGTGATAGTGATCAAAGTTATAAATTTCTTGTTTATCAACTGCTCCTCACTAACATAAAGGGATTCACTAAGAAAGTAGTATTCCGTACACGTTAACCTGAAACAAATGCAGAGAATAATTCTAATAGTATTAGAGAAATCATATAGAGCCATTAATATTGCAATGATAATGCATACATTAGCAAACTGTTGGATAGTTGAATGAAGACTACTCTCACCACTACTGTGATGTCACTTCCTGCCACTACTGTTCAGATGTGGGCCAAGCTGTATAAATGGTCAACAGTTGAGTGACATCAGTGATTGATTTGAAGAGTCAAGTTGATGTTGTGAGTAACACATAGTAAGCTATTTTATTATTTATTTTTATTTATATGCAGTATTGTAAACCATTTTTATTAATTTTTGACTATCCTTTACCTTCATCTGGATTTTTAGTTGTTTTTTTAATCACAATTCAACTAAGGCCAGCAAGGCAGTGTCTGTTTTGTTATGGTTTTAGTAAAAAAGTGATTATTTTATTATTCGTTTATTGTAAACCATTTTACACTGCTGTGCCGGCCTTAGTTAAATTGTGATTAAAAAATAACTAAAAATTAAGATGAGGGTAAATAATAGACAAAAATTAATAAAAATAGTTTACAATACTTCATTTAATAAAAAAAAATAATAAAATAATCGGAAAAAAAAAAAGGAGGAAGTTGAAGAAAAAAAGAATGACGTCACTATAATTCCAAGTTAACATAAACATGTGTTGTTTTGAGTTCACATACTATGTTAAATTGACAGATTTTCTTTATTTATTGCTATTTTATAGAACTTATGAAAGTAAAATGAGAATCAACATTTAAAATATCTATAATGTTTGAGGTTTTGCTGTTACTATTATTATCTTTGTTGTTCGTTTGTTCTTTTCTGTGTTTAGCTGTGTTGGCTAACGTGTTTGGTTAGAACCGGATTTTAGCTGTGTTTAGAAAAGAACGGAGAGAGAACAAAAGACGTGCTTACAGGGCTATTGTCTGGTCAAGAGAGAGCCTTACCCGTTCTCACTTCCGGCCCTAGTTTTTGGGACCGAAAACGGAATGGGGGCTGTTGGGAGCTTGCTTCAGCATGTTTATTTATTTATTATTAAGCATAAACATTACCACATACATATATAAACATTATTACATACATATATAAACATTACAATAACTACTTCTTTAATATTTGATACATGTATAACTTTTATAAAAGATAAGAATTAACCCCAAAAGTAAATCAGTGTATACTAATGATAATTCCTCATCTCAGAAATTCAAACAAAACTATTGATGTTATTAAAAGCTTCTTTTCAATATACTAGCATGTGAATATTGATGTTCATGCCAGCTATGCAAACTATTTAGCGTTGGCACTAGGTTTATGTTTAATATTATGACCTGATTTGCATATGATGACGTCATCAGTTGGCAGCCATCTTGGATTTTAGAATTTTTAGTACAATCTTTCTAACCCACCACTTTTTTTTATTAAATTTGACTAGTTTTTACCTTCATCCTAAATTTAGCTGTTTTTATACAACTTATTAATTTGGGCCACTGTTTCTATGACAATGAAAAACAGCACAATCGGAAATAAAGAGTAAGCCTTCAGTGAGAATCGAACTCATACCCTCATTACCAGAGGGAGACTAGTTTACACCTAGCTGCAGGTGCTATTACCAATCAGCCACGAAGACTTCATGGATTAGCAAAAGCTGATTTACACTTATAAACTCACTCCCTACAACCGAAAACAACTAAAATTAGGATGAAGAATAAAACTAGTCAAATTTAATAAAAAAGTGATGTGTTAAAATACTTCATCCAATAATAATAAAGATTAACTTTCTGACCATTTTACAAAACACCCTGCACGTTTTACTTCAAAATTACAGCAAAAATCTGAATAGAACCACCGCAGTATTTTACTTCAGAATTATGCCAATATATGTGCGCCACCTATTGTCATATGCACAGCAGATTTCTAGCCATATTTTCATATATATCATCTACTGACTGAGTGGGGGCAATTCGGCGACAGTAGCGCTCAAAGGGTTAACATTGCTTAGAGTTCATTACAAAAAAAAAAAAAAAAAAAAGGTACAAGAGACTTTAATTTTATAACTTACTTGATTTTACCTGTTTCTTTGCACTCACCAACCCAGAATTCACATTTACCATCAGGAATTTGATGTGCCCAAGGTGGCTTTACCCAAACGACTGTTTTGATGTGACCAGCATACAACAAGGGTACTAACCATGTGGCAATGCTGACTGAACTAGAATTTAAAAAAGAAAGCTCAATTATTATTGGAAAGTCGAGACAACTACAGTATCCAATCTGAAATGGCTATCATTCTTCATTTTTTAAACTGGAGACTCATGCTGACAAACAA
The DNA here is from genome assembly GCA_006491835.1 of Architeuthis dux. Taxonomy (NCBI): domain Eukaryota; kingdom Metazoa; phylum Mollusca; class Cephalopoda; order Oegopsida; family Architeuthidae; genus Architeuthis; species Architeuthis dux. The sequence continues at coordinate 1,158,394 of VCCN01003999.1, forward strand.
AGGAATCCTGTGTATAGTGGTATTTTCCTGACACTCAATGGATTTACAATCTCAGTCTGAGATTTATGCCTTGTTGACACAGGCAACCAATTTTAGTGAGATATTTTATTTGAGATATATATATATATACACACACACACACAAAATTAGAAAAAAAGTATGGAAAGAATTGTACTTCCAGTCAGATCATTAGCTGATCAAAGAAGAATAAAGAAAGAAAAAAGAAAAATTATGATAATAACAAATGAATTAAAAGTGTGGTGCCCCAACATATTCTATGGTCAGTCTAGTTGGATTTTAAAATTTAAGTACCATTACAACAGTTTTTACCGCCAAGAACGACAATTGTTGTGACGTCACAATCCCATGCCTGTGGACTATAAAAAGCCGAATACAGAGTCCTTCCTCCCTCACTTGGTATGAAACACCATGGTGAAGTCTTCCTGAATTTCAGGAATATTTTGTATTGAATTCAATTTTCCCACTCATATGGTTAATATGATATCTCTCCCGGAGAAATATATTCTTAATAGATAAATGTAAATTACTCTAATTTGTAGTAATTATATTTATCAGTCTTCTTTACCCCCAGAACAAAACCTCTCTGTTTCTCCAAAGTCACATTATCTAAATAGCCATTCTGTACGAGTGAAAAATTTATGTATTTCATTAGTCTCCATTTCCCTATGAAAGTGAGTTGGCGTATTTAATTCACCCACTAAAGCATACAACAGTTAACTTGTTTTTTGCCACTTACCCATCAAAAATTACTCGATATAATTTATCCACCTTATTCTCGTGTAACCTTGCTATTCTCTTTTAGCTGTTACTGGAGATAAATTCGCCAACATTGTAATATTACTCAATATACCTAGTGTGTTAAATGCATGTGAACCTATTAAATATCAAAATATTGTTAATTTTGTATTGTACAACTGGAGCTGTGTTTTTGATATCTATTGAAATGTTCACTATTACGGTTCAAGGGAAGGAACTCTTTGATCTATTTGTCTTTGGCTTTGGTAGATTTTATTTTTAAATAATAATGGTTAGAATGGACCAACCATTATAGTGGTAAATCTCTGACCATTAGAACCTCTACAAAATTATAAATTTTGGTACCTATAGAGATGATGCTTGTCAAATGTATCCGTTGCTTTTAAGTGGGTTTCAGTCAGGAGATCAGGATGAGCATCAAAATGGACTATGGTGCTGCCTGAAAATGGTAGCCGCTTTGAGCCAATGGCACGATGGATAAATGGTAGCACCTAAAAAGGAAATCAAAGATTAAAATTTGTTATTTGTTACAAAGTATAATTTATCAAAATACCTGCCTTAATTTAAGTAAAATTTAAAGTTCTTGTAATATGGTAGCATTATAAAATTTCTGTTCTGTCTTAATTCAAAAAGGGGTCACCCTCAGGGATTTAAACCCAACCGGAGCCTTCATCTTGGAGTAGTATCAGGTGGGATCTAAAATAAATTGTTATGTGCAAAATAAACCCAAATGTTAACTGTATGATATTGAAATTTTTTTCTTACTAATTTCAATAATATTTTACTAATCAACTGAAAGTAATTCTTGTATTTTTAAATGTTGACTATTATAATATTATGTATTGAGATACCCAAGGAGGCATTATATAACAAAACTGTGCAAATTAACCCATAAGAACTCACTGTGACACAATACAATACAAGTGACATCTACTGAACATCTTGGTGCAGTGATGTGACTGTATCAATTTGCCTACCCAGAATCCCACATAATGTTCCTTTAGGTAGAAATGGGTCTGGGTTCTTATGGATTTTAACTGAAAAAAGTGTGTAACATCTTCCACTCTATATAAAAGACTAAATATCTTCATGCAGAAGACAAACATGTAAAGAAATATGTTTTCAGAAATACTATTGGGGGCTTTTCATAAAGCTAGAAGTGAATTATTTCTTTTCAATTTTATAATGATTACAGATCATAATGTATATGAAATCTGCTCTATGATCTGTGGTTTTCAAAAGAAGATTCTAAGTTGGATTTCTGCAATAAGGTCATTGGATTGAACATTACCATTAAAAGGATAATTTGTCTGCCCCTTTTCATTCTGGGGTTCAAGCAGAAGTAATTCAGTGTCTTTCAGACAGACTTACAGTACAATTTTTTTTTTGAAGAGAAGTATCATTTTAGGTGCAAGAAATTTGTGAATACAAGAAGAAATATATGATGAGGCTGCATTTTCATCGCGCATTCCCACATTGTGACAGAAAACCAACAAAGTCTTGTGGTACCGTAAGGTTAATGGTAATGATATTTCAGTCATTATCTCAGGCCCCTGCACACTCACATGCAGCCCTACGTGCCCCCCCCCCAAAAAAAAACCATAATGAAAGCACAAAAAAATATTCATTAAAATATCAAAGAAGCCTCACAAGGGAAGTAACCGAATACTTCAAAGCCTCACTTCCGTACAAGGATGGAAAGTAACAGTCCAGTTTACCATTACATTTACAATGTAAATAGAATCCCCCTCATAAAAGCTAAAATAATTTTTTTTCTAAAAACTAACAAATCCAGGAAGATTGTTACGGTTTAATGGATTCACAAAAAAATACTGGCAAAAAAAGATTTTTTCTATTTTTTTTTCGACTTGGCTAACCAATGTGAATCGTAACCCAAATAATTTTATTACAGAAACAAATGTTTCCAAATGGTATCAAAAATTGTGTAAACAACATCACAGGTTTTGAACAGTGTTCTTTTTCTGGTTATATAAGGAATGGCGAGCGGTCCCTGTTTTGATGATATTTGACACTAGAAGCACCAGAATTTTTATCAACTGAAAAAGTCCAGCAGCTGTCATTTTTTTACTATAATTGTTATAAATATCAGTTGTTTTAAAGGAAAAATTGTGAATTATTATTTTTAGGCTATTGTTGCCTTTCCCGTTTCAAAATGGCCGCCACTCCAGCCGCCAAGTGTCAAATTTAAAGTCAAAGGAGGAGACAACAAGATTCCTCAGAACAGCATTTTTTTTAGTGCTAGGGTTAGAGTAGGGAGGTGTAGTATTAGTAGTAAGTATGAACAAAATGGACGAAAATTTCAGCATCAAATTGACATGTGAGAAATTTTTTAAAATCTGGCAAAAATCAGCATATTATTATTATTAATAAAATTTTCGATAATTATTTATTAAAGGACGAATTTAAAAAATTTCAGAAAAGAAGAATTTTTTTTCATACGATTCCTACCCCACCTTTTATTAGTTTGATGATTTATCTATTTTATATAATCATGCCTTAGTTGATTTTTACATATTTTACAGATATATTGCTCAAGATACTAATTATGTTTACCATTTTTAGAATAATATCCAGGAACAGCTGGAACAGAACTCTTACTTTGGGATTAAAAAAACAGGAAAACTAAGTAAAATAAGTTTTTTTCTGGCAAATTTTTACTTTTATTCGATTAATTATAATTCAGGCTTTTGATCTGTGAAAAAGATTTTTTTTTCACTCAATATTATTTAAAAAAAAGATTTTTCCTCATTTTTATCGATTTATTCCGATATTTTTGAAATGTATATTTTTTTATTCTATGTTGTGGTTCGACTGAAACTTATATAAAAATATTATAACAAGGATGAATAATTAAATATAGTGAAATGATGAAAAAATATTTACCGCCTGTATTTTCCATATATTTTATTCTGTTTTTTTGTTTATGTAAATTGACAGCTATCTCAAATTATGGGAGCTGCAGACGACAACATGCCTTTTTTTGCACGGCGCAGCTGTCGTGCATTTTAATCTTGTTTATTTTTTCCACTCAAATATATGTGTACTGCATTGTCTACCATACATTTTTTTAAATCAGGTGTCGCGTACATGCTTGAAATGTTTTTTAATACCTAGTTAGTAGGTAGGTTCGGGGTTAGTATTAGTAGGGAGGTTTAGGGTTCCCTGAATGTAATTTCCAGTTCAGGTAAAAAAATCTCTTGTTACTTGTAATGAGAAAATAGATGTAGGTGCAGCTGGCCTACGTTTTTCTGATAAATGAACACGTCCTTCTTAAATTTAAAAAAGTGAAAAAAAATGTTGAAATTGTCGTCTGCTTCTTTGACTTTAAATTCGCCATCAGCAGCAGCCATTTTGAAACGGGAAACGTCACAATTGCCCTGACTTCCATATTTTTAAATGTTCTTTGGATGAGAGGGAACTGAAGAAAAAAAGTATCTTAGAATGTTCACCAAAATCAACAAATATGTAGAAAACTATCTTCCTTTACGCTGTAGAATACTGATAATTACTTAATGTTAGAACACATGTATCTGTCGTTAGCTGTATTTGTATTCTTATGCAGGGGTTCCTTGCAGAAATCTGTGTAACTTAACTTTTATTCATTTTTAATTAATTAGATACAAACAAAACCGTTTGCTGATTGATTGTAAAAAATGTAAGCGACGAGAGTTAGATTGTTTATTGAAAATACCTAATGGACACGATACCACATGTTTTTTTTAGTCGAGACAATAGCAGTTTAAAATATTCTATATATTTAAACTCACGCAAATGAACGTCTACTCTTGGTATCGAATCAGTGTTGCCAATTTAGATGTTTTTCATCTAAATCTAGATGTTTTTTTAGTTGCGTCTAGATGTCAGAAATTGCTATTTAAGATTATTTTTAATAAAATAAGTAATATTTTATTTAATTTGTTCAAAAGTAATTTTTTTTTTTAAATTGAGTAATATTTTAATAAAATGAATGTTCAAGATTAATTTAAACATTTAATTTATTATGTAATTTCCCATATTTTCTGGAGAATCTAGATGTTTCTAGGTGTTTTAAAATGTTTTTTTGACTCAATTTTAGATGTAAACTTAAAAATAAAGTTGGCAACACTGTATCTAACTTACTTTATCGTGATCATCAACAATATAAACAGGCAAAGTCGATTTCACGCCGGCCATGCCACAGCTGCTTTCTTGTTCCTCCAAGCAATCCAACCACGCTAGAAGGCGTAAAAGCTCTTGTATAGTGATTTGTGAATGTCTTTAATTAATTTTCCACAAGCTGAAGAGTTCAGGCAAGGAGTAGATAAGCAAAACAAAGGATGTTCAAGACTATGAACGAACCGGGGCTGCCACTTTTGGAACGTTCGTACCAAATGGGTACTTTTCCGACTCATTTAGGAACGTTTGGTACTACCGTATGAAAATTTGGAACGTTTTTTAAAAATTTCTTTACAAATGTATATTTCACATAATAGTTGATCGAAATATTAAAGATATATTTCGTTTCACTTTCTGCAAGGCAACTATAAACTTCACTAATATTTAAAAGTAGGGAATGATAATACTAGTGTTTAGCCTGAAAAACTTCACTTTAATGAAAATACAGATGAAAATGAAAGTTTTTTGTATTTAAGTTAAGTTTTTGTATTGAATAGTAATAAATACTATTTACCTTATTTAATCCAATCCTAAGAATAAATAAAATCTGTGTTTTTTATTTATTTGGTACTTTTATGAACAATTAGGTACGTTTTGGTCTAAGCATTTAGTACATTTGCTAAAAACATCTGTGGCAGCCCCTTTTATAGTTCTTTGCTTGTGACTTGCCGAAAATCAGAGCTTCCCTAATTAATAATTTTTGGATCAAAGATGGACATAAAACAAAGGCTTGTATATAGGACAATAAATATACGGCCTTCCTCGTCTGTATATTGTAGGTATGAACAAAAATGAAAAATAATTTCAAGCGTGTAAGCGAAACCTGATTAAAAAAATGTATGGTAGACAATGCAGTACATTAAATTGAAATGGAAAAAATAAACAAGATTAAAATGCATGACAGCTGTGCTGTGCAAAAAAAGGCATGTTGTCGTCTGCAGCTCCCATAATTTGAAACAGCAGTCAATTTACATAGACAAAATACAGAATAAAATATATGAAAAAAACAGCCGGTAAATATTTTTTCATCATTTCGCTGTATTTAATTATTCATCCTTGTTATAATATTTTTATATAAGTTTCAGTCAGACCACAATATAGATAGAATAAAATTATACATTTAAAAAATTTAAAAAAATATCGGACTAATGAAAAATCTTTATAAAAAAGATATTGAGTGAAAAAACAATTTTTTTCACCGATCAAAAGCCTGAATTTTTTAATCAAATAAAACTAAAAAAGAATTTTCAAAATTTAAAAAAAAAAGAGAATTTTACTTAATTTTCCTGTTTTTTAATTAAAAAATATGAGTTCGTTCCAACAGTTCCTGGATATTATTATAAAAAAAGTAAATATCTAAAGGGATATATCTGTAAAATGTGTAAAAAATCAACGAAAGCAGGATTATATAAAATAAATAAACCATCAAATTAATAAAAGGTGGGGTAGGAATCATATTAAAAAAAAAATTATTCTTCTTCGAAATTTGGAATGGAACATTATTTTTTTAAAATTCATCCTTTAATAAATAAGTAACAAACATTTTATTAAAATCGAATAATATGCTGATTTTTGCCAGATTTTCAAAATTTCTCACATGTCAATTTGATGCTGAAATTTTCGTCCATTTTGTTCATACCTAGTATATTGCATCTGGTAATTGGCTTAAGTTAATTAGTGCGGTCCCTAAAAAGAAGTGTGGTCACTCCTAAAGAGCTAGTTGAATTGCTTTATTTTTACATCCCATACTCCAATGACTGTGGTCCTCAATTACCTACCCCTAACAATAATTCTACGGTGGAACAACAGGAATGTCAGCAATTTTGGAGTATGAGATGCAAAAATAAAGCAATACTACTAGCTCTGTAGGAGGGACTGCACTTCTTTTTAGGGGCCACATTACTTAACTTGTACCCTAGTAATCCATGAGTGTCACAGACAACTTTTTTTCACCTCTCTAAGAAGAATAATGTACTGATCCAAGAATTTTCTTTTTCATGAGCGTGTGACTTTGATTCTGAGATCTGTGAAGTGTTTATATTAGGGAGATGAAGAAACCTTATTAGGGGATACCCAAGGATTACTGGTTACAATTATACATACACCTGTGGAAGGCTGAAGAATATAATAATGAACAACAGATATAGGCTATTAGTCAGGATAATTTGTGGAATAATAAAAACTAGGTGGACCCATAGAAATTCCACAGGTATTGACAACTAATATTATCTCATGCCTATGCTCTCACCCTATGCCTGTATCTTCTCATTCTCTCCCTTATCCCTTCCAATCCTCATTGTCGGTCCATGGTTTGATCTAGATGTAATACAAACATGGGTTAGTTTCATATGCAAAAATTTTCCTACCCTCCTCAGTAAACTACCTAACTTTCTTTTCTGCCCTCTTCCTTCCTACCCTTTTATTAAACTACCTAACTACCTTTCTCCCCCCTCTCTTCCTACCCCCTCAGTAAACTACCTAATTTTCTTTCCCCCCTTCCCTTCCTCCCATTAAACTTCCTAACTCCTCTTTTTCTCCCTCTCTTCCTACCCCTTTAGTAAACTACCTAACCTTCTGTTCTCCCCTCTTTTTTTTCTTC
>VCCN01003999.1:1168420-1187259 GCA_006491835.1 Architeuthis dux
AAGAGTGGGAGAAACTACCAGCTGACAAGTGTAAGAAGCTTTTAGATCCCTACAAGAAACATTTGGAGACAGTCATTGTTGCCAAAGCAGGCGTGCAACCAAATATAAAGGAAGGGTGCCAATATTACTGTCCAGGTCATATTTTGTATTTCTTCTTTGAAATTACTACATGTAAGTTGAAAAATAATGATTTTTTTGTTAAATTACTTTGGACATCCTATTAAAATATTCTGATGATACAAATTTGGTAGATTTCCATTTATTTCTGAAGATATTGTACAGATTATACAAAAAATTCAAGGATGCCAATAATCCTGAGCGATGCTGTATCTCCAGGAAAAACTTGTATTCTTTGTAGATAAATGTAAATTACTCTAATTTGTAGTAATTATATTTATCAGTCTTTTCTAAAACAGAACAAAACCTCTTTATTGTTCTGTTTCTCCAATGTCATGTTATCTAATTCGCCATTCCGTTTGAGCAAAACAATACCTATTTAATTAGTCTCCATTTTGCTACTCCTCCAGCTCAAATGAGTGAAACTGTGATTTCCCATTATAATCTTTGTATTCTATGAAAATTAGTCTGGCATATCTACCCAGACCCACTAAAGCATGCAACAGTTAACCTGTTTTTTCTACCCTTTGACACTTACATATATTGAAAGTTTCCTCAATATAACATCCTCCTTGGAGGTTTTTATTCTTGAATTAACCTTGCTATTCTCTTTCAGAAATACCTGTTCTGTAAGTAAATTCTCCAACATTGTAATATTACCCAAGGTACCTCATATGTTAAAAGCATGCTAATTTTACATTGTACAACTGGAATTCTGTTTTGATATTCATTGACTATTCAATTTTACAGTTCAAGGGAAGGAACTCTTTGAGCATTTGTATCTGTTACACGTTATAAATATTAAAATTCTAAAACTTCAAAATTAAAAAAAACCTTAAAATATTTGTCTGTTATTGTCTTTTTGGTAGATTTTATTTTTTAAATAAGAGTGGTTAGGATGGACCTACCATCATAGTTGTAACTCCCTGACCATTAGAACCTCTACCCAAGTATATGTGAACAACACAAATTGAAAAGTTTTCTGTGTTTTCAGAAAAAATGCAGTAAAAATTTTTTACTGAATAACCAACAAGTTTAAAAATAAAATGTCAATTAAAAATGTTATAGGTTTTCCCAAAACAGTAAAAGTATTAAGCTTAAAACAAAATTGACAATTTCATGTTGAACAACCTAATAACTAATGGTACAGCTACACGAAAGACGCTCAGAATTTTCTGAAAAATTTTATTTATACTGTTTTTTGGAGCATCTTTCAAGTTTTAAATCTTTTTTTCTCAACACATGACAACCTTCAAGACTGTCAGAATTTTTCTGTAAATTTTTATTTATACTGATTTCTGAGTGTCTTCCGAGTTTTAAATCTTTTCGTCTCAATACCGAAAAATTTTATTTATACTGTTTTCAGAGTATCTTTCAAGTTTTAAATCTTTTTGTCTCAACACATGACAACCTTCAAGACCGTCAGAATTTTTCTGAAAATTTTTATTTATACTGTTTTCTGATCATCTTCCGAGTTTTAAATCTTTTTGTCTCAACACATGACAACCTTCAAGACTGTCAGAATTTTTCTGAAAATTTTTATTTATACTGTTTTCTGAGTGTCTTCCAAGTTTTAAATCTTTTCGTCTCAACACATGACAACCTTCAAGACCCTCAGAATTTTTCTGAAAATTTCTATTTATCTTAATTTCAGCTGATATACCCTGAAATGCAATTTTAGCCAATCTTGGATACATAATTAACAATAACAATTAGGTGTTGTTGTTTCATTAGGTAGAAAGGGAGCTCTTTAATGATTTTATATATGCTTGAATATATACTTGAAATAGTTTTTTTTTACAGCAGTTAATTGAATCATTAAGCCAGCTTCAGTGTAGTTGGGCTATATTTCTATCCTGATTCAAATTTTGATTCAGTGAGGGAAATGTAATTTTTTATTTCCACTTTAAAATAAGAATATTTCTTTTTGTTGATAAGAAATATTTTACAAGTAACTAAAAACAGTTTATTACTATCATGAAAAATATCAACCCTATTTGAATGATGCCTTAAATGTAAAGTCACTACATAGACAGTGGGTAATTATTTAAAAACCCATAACTATTGTAGTTTAGTATTTGTCAAATCCACAACAGCTTTTATTTTTATTTATTATTGTAACCCATTATTAATTTGGACTACTATTTACCGTCATCTTAATTTTTAGTTATTTTTTAACACAACTTAATTATGATGGGCCACAATAGCTTTGTTGTATAACTAACAAAAAGATAGCTAATTTTCTTTTTTACCATCAGAATATTTACATCCATAAATTAAGGAATCAAGTGAATAATATACTACTTAATAAACAAATGTCCATTATGTTCAACAAATTAACGATTAAATCATTGAATTTACTAAACACCATTTCTTTACTTAATTGCTGATAAATGAATTCTCTCAATTTAAAACCTAGGTACATTTTTTCATTTGCTTGAGTGTTGTAGAAATAAAAAAAAACACTTAATCATTTACTGTATTTTAACTTTTATTTCTCCATTTATTAGTTATATTACTCATTTCTACAAAAGTATAATAGTTTTTTTAATTGGACATTTTAAATTTCTCAACGAGAAGGCCAAGCCAGGCATTTCCGCGCCTTTCTCCATAGACATTTTAGTGAAATATTGTATCCACCTTGTCTCCCTTGTACAAGTCGAGACAAGCAGCTGGGCTCCGTGGCAATCAAAAGGCATCCCCTTATAATGCTGAATCTATCATGCCACGTCCGTTACGTGGGGGAATTTGGCATTAGTTTTTTACTATGTTCCTCTTAATATCTGATCCCACATTTGCTATAGTAGAGTGGGATGAGAACAAAGGTTAAATATATAATAGTCTAATGATCTAAATTGAAGCCCTAAGTACCAGCGTAACTTAGAATAGTTTGCCTCTTATAGTGACTGGGAAGCCATTCAGGTGATGGCCTGCATTAAGGGGAGAGTTATTTTATGCCAGCCACTTCGTGTGCGTCACTAGGTATATTTTTTCCGGCTCTCTGGTGTGGTAGGAAATATTTTGTTTGTTTTTTCTCGGTGTAGCAGATATTTTTCTACCTATTGCTAGCATCTTTAAATGGCTAATCGGTCTCATTTTATTATAATATAGAGGTTTCGTCAGTCCGTAAGTCCGGCCCAGATCGCCACTCCGTGCCGTAACCCAGTTTCTATTTTTGTATCAACACATTGTGTTGTTTTCATATTCCAGCATGGCTGACACAATTGCTGGCTGTCCACGGCTCGACATCGACTTCTACTTGATGGAGTAACCGTATTATAGCCTGGAAGGTCAGTAGTTGTTGATTAAATTCATGCAAGCCATTCGTTAGTGTCTATGTCAGCATTTATTTCCCAGCGATTCCCCATTGCCTTCCTGGAGAAATGATGGCTTTTCCTCTGAAATGAAATATACTAATAATGGTGACTTAGAGAAACTGACTTAGCCTGTCCACTTTACTTTTTTTTTAGTGTTACCATTATTATATAGAGAATTCTTCTTTTTAATCAGGAAAATTAGTGTATTTAATATTGTGTACTAGTTGCGAAACGTTGAGCACAGTGTTGTAGCTATTATGTACGTAACTTAGGCGGGAATTTATTATATACTGCTTGACATTTGGACAAGCTAGCTGTTAGATTCAAAAAGTGGGTTTGGACTTTAGCAACAACCAAACAGACCTTGGGTCGACATTTGATTTTTGCACACAGCAATATTTCATCGTCTGTTAAATTTACACATTACCGAGGTATTTTAGAACTAAAATATTAGTTTACTTTTTAGTATATCAATTATTTTTCGACTACGAATAACTTGATGATTCTGGGTCTTTTACAAGAAACAGCAGGAAGTAATAAGCAACCAGAAATTAGTTTTTAAAAAGATTGACAACGAAATTAGTGCTTTTGTAACTAAATTTAGTTATAGTAAATATTAGCTTACTTTTTTTAAAGTGTTATTTTACATTTATTATGTTCGTTTTCTTTCATATCGCTTTAATTTCTCGCCATATGGATAAATTTAGTGACACACCTTCATCAAAAATGGCAATATGGGGTAACAATTTTTTTTTTTAATACATACAAAAGTCCGATGTGTATATATAAAACTTTCGTAGGGTATATCACACTAAGTTTGATGCGCGAAAAGTCCAGAAATTGAAGCAAGCTAGCAAGATACTAATACACCTTTTTGCGTTGTGGCTTCTTAATGAATTTAAAAAACGCATTTCAAGATGGTAACATTTCTAGCACTACACTTATTGTAAAATAAAAGTTAAGACGAAGTAAAAAGGTACCCAATCTAAAGATTAAAGAAGAAATCAACCCTTTATCAATAATCTGTGATTTCTCAATTATGTAATGAATGACATTACAATAATGTCGTCAGTCTAATTATCGTTTCTGCGACTACTACTACTATGTTGGCTCAACTGCCAAGAACTACGCAGAACTTAGCTCAGGCTGGCTTGAAAAGGGGAAAAAAAGAAAGGCGAAGCATTAACATTTAACCGCTACCACTAACCACGTCACTCTATCAATTGTGTCTGGCCTAATGACCATATTACAGCATGTTGCTGGCTAGGTTAGATAAGCTCAACTTTGCCTCATTAATATTCATGAACAACATTGGCTTTTGATTGGTCGAAAATTGCAACTGGTGGCCCGGATGTGCTATTAATTTTGAATAGAATGAGGATTCCCCCTGACTCTATCTTCATCTATCCTTTTTTTTTTTCTCCTCTCCTCTCCTAACTTTTATTTTGTTTCTCGCTTGTTGCTTTCAACCATTCGGAGTGAAAAGATATAAATAACCTTGTTGCTTGCTGTTGTATTTGTTTACGCTTGAAGGAATGACGAGAAAGAATTCGTGGATTTATTTCTCCGTCTTCAAAATATAAAGTGCTTTTTTCTTTTTTCGACCAGATTCTCCCTCACTACTCACACTCGGAATGCGAAAATGATTGTTGTATGTGTAAAGCTCGATTTAGAAAGGTCAATAAATAATATAGAAAGATTTATTACGACTTAAGTTTATTTATTCATTTGTTTTGGCATTATCGAGTCTTCCATATGGTATTGTTGTTCTCAAAAACTTTATGGGATGGAATAATTTACGTACAAGAGTTTATTGAGAAAAGAAATCTGAAAACTGCCTTGGATCATAAAAAAAATAGTAATAAAAACTGCGCAGGAAGAAAACAAACATTGAACTGAATAGGTTTAATGTAATGTTTGTAAAAAAATAAATATCTACCAGTTATATTGGTGTGTTATCTGAGAACATGCAGATATCAAAATACTATGGCCTTTACCGAAGATTGAATTCTGTGTTGAAGTAAACTATTGGAAATCTTTTTTCTTGTAGTCGTTTCCTTTTTCTCCCTTTCAATTTTTATAGAAACTTGTTAGTTGTTGCTTCGTCTCATACTTACCCGTCACATCTTGCAGAAGCCTGACTGCTAAAATGCATGTCAATTATGTAGCTGCTATTGAAAAGAGTCGGGGCATCCCTTATCTGAAGTTTTCAAGGTGTCTCCAGGTGTTTATTTATTGATTTTTGGATACTTACTACCCACATTAAATAACCAACCCTGTTTCACATCAGTGGGAATGCAGATAATAAATATTACCACCTTGTGTTACTCCGTGAAACAAAGTCTGTCTAACATCTTATTCCTAAATTAAATTTTCTCTTTTAATTTCAAAGTCTGTTGTATTCATAGAGCTGCTTAAAAAGCCAGTTTTATGAAAGAAAAATTCCAATGAAACAGTTTAATAAAATTATTCCGATCAAATGTAGAATCCGGAACCCAAAATTGATTCAAGTCAAAAGCGCAAATGTTCAGATTAAACCGTAATCAAAATTTAATTTAATTAATAAGTTTTTCAATTTCACGATGTAGTTAAAGAAAGGGGTCTGGATTCTACATTTCATCCTTGTTTTGATTATGGTGTAATCTGAAAATTTGCGATTTGATTTTTTAGTAGTATTAATTACTTGGAAATGTAATTCGAAATTATACAAACTAGCTTTTTTTTAGCTAGATTTCTACTTTATACAGTTAAACAAAACGATAAAGATTAGGTTTAGCCAACTTTACAAACACAAAGTAAGCATCCAGTTTAGCATTATACTTATGTTATAAATCAAACACATCACTAAAAACTTGCAAAGTTTTGGAATTTTCCAAAAGTAATATGCTAAAAACATACTCCGGGATCACATTAGTAACCACAAAAAATTTGGTGGTCACATCTCTAGCTGTCCTTGAGTTATGTGATGACAGACATTTGGTGAATTATAGTAAGAAAGATATGCTGACCCACGAGATCAGTACTGTGTAGTTTTAATTCAAACTCGTGTGTATGACTCATCTAGTAAACTTGATTTTTTTTCACCAATTGTATTTTTATGCATCATGGGGTGGATGTAACTGGAATTTTAAATCTAGAAATTACATTTTTTTTAAAAGCTTCATGATCATTGTACCCAGCAATCTGCTCAATCCAGCCTTTTCAATAACAGTCTTATAAAAATACTGGCTTGCCCGGGGGAAAAAAGTTTATATATAACAACATTCATAAAATTAAATAAGGGGTGTATGCGCGCAACATGTTAGGCCTGTACACACTCATGGGCAGACTCGCACAGGCCCGTGTGGAGTGGAAAGCCTGCTTAGCTCCTCCTAAAACTTTAAAACTTTTTGGTGTTAGTAGTTTGCATGTCAAAGTGGACCATTGAATTTAAATAGTGCCCATGTTTTATTGTTGTGTTTTGGATAGTTTTAGCTGAAAGAAAAACGTTTTATTGACGGGTTCGGGTCAGATTTCTTTTTAAAAAATACTGCCAAACTGGCAGAAGCACTAAGAGAAAGAGAAATTCACATCCACGGTTTCCTATGACGAACAGACAGGATGGGTCCAGTTTAACATCCTAGTTACATTGTAAATAGAACAAACCTTTAAAAAAGTTTTTTTCTCAAAACTGACAAAATTTCCAGTAGGTTTGAAGATTGAAAGTTCATAAAATTAAAAGAAAAAATTGTTTAATTTTCTCCTTGGGAGTTTGAACTTGGTCAACTGATTCACTTTTCCGTGCTTTTAATCGCTTGGCTATTGGTACTTCCACTGAATTTTTAGAAATAAATCTTTAAGTAGAAGCTTACAAATTAGGGCGGAAAAAGTAGTTTTGGCCTGTAGGAATCTCAGAAGTCAGCAACGCCTATCCTATGTTCTTCCTGGGGTCAATTTACCCGTAAGGAGACAAATTTTTAGCCCCTATAGTGCAGTCGTTTGGGTAGCTATAAAACTTATACACGCATGCAAGCAAGCAAATGAACGAACATTCAGTATCTTTATAGTAATAGATTGATTTGTATTTTTGGTAGACAATCTACAAGCACTTAAAACTTATTGACCAAAGTTATCTTAAATGGATATGGGTCGATTTTTTTCTTTTTTAAAAATCTTTTTTTATTAATGTTTATTATTCAAGCTGCCACTTATTCCATTTACAACATGGTTCAATTATCAAAGTTGAACAAAGCGATTATTCTTTTTAAGTATACCAGCACACTAGTCTAATAACTGTATGAAGTAGACATCTGAAAAATATTTCAGGCAGATGATACAAATAATTCAACAATTGTAAAAAATTAAAAATAATAACTATGTTGTAGTGTTTTATACTTGCATACTTTGGCATTAGGGTTTATTTATAGCGGACACACTGGATTGTAATTATAGTGTTTTAGACTGGCATATCTTTATGCTAGTTGTATTTATGGTGATATTGATTGGCATACCTTAGCACTGGTTGTATTTATGGTGATATTGACAGGTGTATCTTAGCATTGTGGTGTATTTATAGCGATAACACTGGGTTGTGATTATAGTTTTTTAGACTGGTGTCCCTTAGCACTGATATTATTGAGTTAGACTGGTATGCTGGCGGGCTGATGTACATAAAAAGTATGACCCTGAACAAAGTTTGGTTACTACTGAAATTGTGATACTCATACAAGAAAAGCATCCTACTCTTCATTCATTTGGAGCTAACTTTTGTTTATAAAACATGCTGTAAAGGACACAAGAATACAGTTTTTTTGTTTTTTTTTGCGGCTCTTAGAATTCTTAATTAGAATACAAGCTCCATGTTGCAAAACATTTGTCATTATTTGAAGTATCCAAAGTACTGATATTTTATCACTTTTGACTACACATCATTAATGCTGAAAAATCAATCATTCTGACCTAATGAATATTAACTTTTGATCTTTTCAATAGATATTTATACATCTGTAGTAATATTTCACTTTCATGAACGGTTAGTGAAATACATTGAAATACTAAAACAAGAACTATAAGTTCAACGATGCATCTACCATCCTTACATCAATATCTCTCCATTTGGTTGCCTCAATTACTAGCAATCTATAATTAGTGACAAACTTTTTAGCAAGGGACTTATTAGCGATACCCAATAATTAGCAATTATAACAATTGTGACTTTTGTTTCTATATATGAAAATATAAACAAAGAAGAGGCTGTTGACTTTCCACGGCTGCCAAGGAAACCACAGAGAGAGAGAGAGAGAGAGAGAGAGAGAATTGAGCCTTCTAATTGTCAAGTCTTACGTCCTTGGTGTCGACTTTCCTCAGTAACCAAAGAAAAGGAGAAGAATGGTACACCCCATTGACCTGAAGGCCTGACTTAGATTTCAAATCAATCTAACTTGAAATAGTCTAAAAAGTCACAAATCTTTCCCCACTCCATGAGGAAAGGAGAAGAGGTTGGCTTTCGAAGAGAAGGAAAACAAGAAGAAGAGGAGGAGCCGTGCGTGATTGAGTTTCCCAATAAAAAAATGATTTCCGATTTCAAAGGGATTCGAAAATGATGTTGCGGTGGTAGTAGCAGGAGGACGAAGAAGATGATGAGGTTGGTTTACCCGAAGATCTGGACAAAATTTCATATCCAACATGATACGGCTGAGAAAATTGATATTTAACATATTGGGGACCGGCAGACAGACCATCCGGAAAGTGTCTTATAGAGATGCGTGGACTGAATATGAAATTTTTTAAAAACCCACAAAAATGTTATTTATTTTGGAGAAATTATATTTGCAAAATCTTTTTAAATGTTGAAACTTAGAAGTGTGAGCAAATCTTGATAAATTAGGTTATGTTGAATAGATTAAATAGAAAATCAGGTCCTGAAACATTTCTGTTTTGAGATATTCAATCTAAACAGTATACAATATATTTTTTTACTTTTTAACAACTTTTTTATCAATCTAAACTTTGATGAATAAAATAAATCTTTGTGTTCAGAGTAACATTTTTAGCAGAAAATTAGATATGCAGACATGGTTTAAAGTATTATATTTGTTGCAAAATATTGCTTGATATCTTAGGAAATTTATAAGCATGATTAGATAGTGGATTCCACTTAAGTGGTATACATCGGGTCTATGAATTTTGGTCCCTATAAGAGATTGTTCCTTTTAAACGGATTTGCATAAAAAGGACAAAATATTACATACCTTTGATTCTGTTCTTGCACAATTGGTCCTACTAAGTGGCTATCCCTTGTATCCGATGTTCCATTTAACCGGAATCCACTGTATTTTCAAGTGGGTTGCCATAAAGGTGTCAGTTTTTGATAAAGTAAATCTGAAGGAAAACAAAAGTAAATATGAATATATGTGGGTTTGTGATATATAGCTAGAAGCCACCACATAAAAGTAATTTTTGCCACATATGCTCTGTGAATCTGTGTAGATTCTGTGCTTTTTGGTCTTTTTTCATATCTGTCACCATGGTTGACAGATCAAAAGTTGATTTCCATTTATTGTGAAATTTACTTTAGTAACCTTTGTAATTCTATGAATCTACTAAATATGAGCAGCTAAATTTACTTTCTTGCTGTAGCTGTAGATATGTGTATACATACACTCACATGAAACTTTTATATGCATTACAATTGACCTTGTTCATCTACAAAAATGTGTCTGAACTTGTAGCAGTGTTTTAAAATCCAATGAATATCAGTAAGATATAGCCAAAAAAAATGACAGCTTTGTAATTTGGTACTATGGTCCTGTTGAAGATCCAAATCTCATATATGGTCCATTAATTTAGTGCTTGTTCTATTTTATTAACACCTCTAAAATAAGAAATCAAATTGTAATAAAAGCTTGTATTTAAATTTCTATTAAATTTATTTTTATTCTACTCAAATATATTTGAAATTTCTGTAGCTTATCATCATTGATCCTGTATTCTACATCAAATAAATATGCTTTTTAAAAAAATTATTTTTCTGATGTACCGTATATTTTGGAGGATGAGGCGACCTTCAGAAAAGACGCCGAAATATACAGTATATCTTATTGTGCAAAGCCATGATACGGAAAAAAAAGAATTTCTATTCATGTTTCATTCTTGTATTACTTACAAAGTCTTAAGAAAAGTTTGATATCTTTTTAAAAGAAAGTTTTATTCCTGTAAAATTTCAGCATGTTTGCTACTCTCCATCACCAATCTCTTCTCTCTCTCCTGCAACATTATAATCTACACATTTGCGGATAATTTTGCTATTTCTCTTTTCTATACATTAATTACAGATTCTTTTTTTTTTGTTAATTTAGAGCTGAAACTATTGTGATCTGACTTGAATTTGATTTCTTTTGATATGACCTGAATCAGGTCTCTTTCTATTAATCTAAAGCTGAAATGTTATTCATAAATAGAGCAACGTCTTAATATTTAACTTCTGATTACATTTGGTTCTTTATTTCTGATAGCATTTTTTTCATCTGACAACACTTGTAGCTGACTCTGCAAAAGAACCTATGTTGCCCTTGGGAATACTCACTCACTATTAGATATAATAGTATATTAAGTAACCTCACTACCACTAGAAAATTTTCACCTAAGTGGTCAGTGCATTCATAAAATAATGTATTGAGTATTGTTCAGTGCATTCATAAAATAATGTATTCAGTATTGTTAATGTGTAGTGATTGACTTGGCTCTGAATTAATTTTCTCTAGAGTGAGCCAAAAAGATTCAATCTGAATAGTATTACATATTTTGGTGTGTTATAATGATGCTCAATGTTTGGAATATTGTTGATAATCATTTGCCCGCTATTGTATCAATGCATTTATTTGAAGTGCCAATTCATATATGTTTTTGCTTCTCAACCAAGTATATAGCTGTATACATGACATTGACATCTCTGCTTTCCACTGCTGTAAGCAACAAGATAGTGTGTAAACAAAAATAATAGTTTGTTTCCAAGTATTGGGTGGTCTTTTACACTTTTGTAACTCTTTTTGTAATGCAGGCATTTTTGAGATAAGATATTTTGTCCAACCAATAACTTCTCGGTGTTATGATATTGATGGTGAGCTACACAATTGAAAGGATACATCTAAAACTCCTGACAAACTGATTATAACATAATTTATTTCTCAAGTGGAAGAATAATTATATAAAGCCATTACTGTAGAAAATTTTTATTGAGTAAATTTGGTTGAAACATTATTTTACATCTGTAAATAGTAATTAATTAATGATTTATATAATTTCAAAGAAGATTAGTTATTTAAATTGATGTGCTTGAAAGATTTTATAGATTTTTTTTTTTTTTGTCATGCAATATCTGGATGTTTTTTGATCTCAAACTGTAGATATGGAATGCCCATGCTTATTGTACACCACTTATCCCCAAGTGACACTTTGATAAAAAAAAAAGAAATGTGAGATATTGACTTGAAATGTTTATCTGTGTTATGTACATTTTTTCCTTGTAAACTTTTTTTCCTGCGATGTTTTGTTTTCATGTCCGACTCCAAATGCTTTTATTCAGTTTTTATTTTTCAGGAAGAAAGATGTTTTCTTTGATATTGCTTCATTTTATAGGAATACAAGCAAAGATATTTGGCTGAATTCTCCAAGATTTGTTGTCTTTTATTCCAGTTGATTTGTTTCAAAGTGACACTTTTTTTTTTATATGACAGAAAAACCTATTATTTCTGGCTGATAATGAATGCTAAACATATTTTGTCTGGGAATATTTTAAAAAGACTATTACAGGATTTTTTAATTTTTTTTATTTAAGTAGGCATCTATAACTTGCAAAAAGTTCACCGAAAAAAACTTTTTTGCAAATTGAAAAGAAAAAAGTCCATTTGTTTTCTATTTTTTGTTTTCTTTTTTTCCCCCCTTTACTTTTTGTTTGGGTGGTCCGTTTCTTGTTTTCTTTTTTACTTTCTCTTTTTCTTCTTAATACTGGTTACAAAAATTGAAAAGAAAATTTTTTTTCTTCTTCTCTTTCTTTTCTTTATGACTTGCTGTCACTAGTTTCCAAATGTCGTCTTGCCGTAGTAGCCTCGTCTAGTGATTTTCAATGATTAGTTTGGTTAGACCCTTCATGTTGTGTTTTTTCCGTGGTAACATCTTCAGATTCGATTTTTCTCAAATTGCTGATTTGAGATCCTGGTTCACAGGTGCCAAATTACACATGTTGCTTGTGTACATACATTTGGGTGTTTCATTCTGAGTTGGGAGAAACTTAAAAACTCAAAGATTCTGAACTCCCTACGCGTTGATACCCAAAGTCTAGCATCTCTTCAGGGAACTACTATATACCTTCCTCTCTCCATTGACATTTGTACCCTCTTTCTTTTTCCTGTCACCCTGCGATGAATTAACTGTCCGTCACAGCAGCTAGCTTACATTAACATGTTGTCTCGCCGGCACCTTTTTTCCAACTAAACTAGCCGTTAATTTTTCTTTGTTTCCAGAACAATTTTGGCACTGAAATTCAAAGTTTCTTTGTCTCATCTCTTGACCAACCAGAGGAGGACTTAGGAATTTACAAACGCGTCTCCCCTCCTTTCTCTCTCTCTATATTGTTACACTCTCGAAAAGTGTGAGTTATTACATATTTTGATAATTTGTAAGGTTTCAGTATTTATCAAATGTAAACTCTGCTAATTACATTGCAGTTTTCTTTATCTTTCTAATGGGCTATCTGCATTGTGATTTCAGACTTTCTCTCTCCATTTGCTGAACACTGTATAGCAAAAGTTAATATATTAAACATAATTCTGTTGAGGAAGTACTTACTATTTGTTTTTAAATTTCTTTTCCATTCATCTATTTTGCTATACTAATATCCCACTGATTTTCAAGTATCACAAATAATTTCTTTATTCCTGTCATGGACCTGAAATTGTTTTGGCTTAATTAACTTTTGTCCAATAAACCTAAGTATGTGATATTACCAAATGAATTGGTTAATGAGTGCTGAACACTATCTTGTACTCATTGATAAAGTTAATTATCGATATGTTCCTTATTTGCCATTAGGGTATCATCATAGATTTATCAGTTTTTTAAAGGCAGCACCTTGTATTCTGACATTTTTTACTCCCAATATATTAATTTGTAATGGCAAATATTAATTAGCAAAAACAGTTGTTTTTATCCTCTTATATCTCCAAAGCTAAAGTATATGCTCCCTCATTGGGAAAAAGTCTTGAATTGATCTGTATTAACTTTTAAATTCATGGACCGCTTGTAACTGCTTGTCTTGACAGTGGAACTCTTCAATGAATAGAAATAAAAATAATGGAACTCTTCTGTGAATTGAATAGAAAAGAAATTCACCTAATGGTCTAAGGTGGATTATTTCAATCAGGAATTATTCCCTTGATAATGACATTCATTTAAAAAAAAATGAATTTAAGAGTTAATCTACTCATGGTATTGATGAATTCATTGTAAATATTTTTTATCAATCATAGCTATCGAGGAATTAGTGTTTGCTTTTTGTTCATTGTTTGTAAGCTCCCTTATTCCCAAAAGAAAAAAAAGATTTATTAATTCAACCTGTCATTTTATTTGGTTAGGTTAGGAGGGAAAATTACATTTTCCTCTGTGAAGCAAACTTCAAATACTTGATGATATTGATTGACAAATATATTGTGCTATGATTGTACATCAAAGACATCTCATACATGATACTAACTTCATAATATTTATACAATGTTAATCATTTCAGCTGATTTACTCTGAGAATGTGTGAGTGAAATAGCAGAATTTAATGCATTTTTTTTGTAAAAGGTGCAGATACTTCAAACAGTTATCTAACATAATTTGTATACATTTGAAAAACGAGAAACATTTATAATTTTTTTTAAGCATTGGTCAGTATTCGTTTAATTTCAAATGAGTCTATAGAAATAGTTAAGTTATTCAATTAACTGAATAATTATATATAAAAGTAGACAACCAGTGAGCAGAGGTGTAGCTAAGGATTTTGGGGCCCGGAGGGGGCTTAACTCCTTAAGGGGTCCCCTCCAAAATTTAGTTGGATTTGTCAGTAGAAATGCAGTAGGTGAACTACTATTTATAAAGCTTTTGGGGATCCCCACCCATATTAGGGGCCTGGGGTGCTTTCAAATATCCCTCCCCCCAGCTACGCCTCTGCCAGTGAGAATTCATGAAGTACATAGAAACAAATTTAAAACTTATAGTTGAGGAAAAAAGGATAAATATAAGTTTTTTTTATTCTGTTACATATTACTTCTCAAAGATGTTTGTGCGCATATGCTCTTTACATTAGTAAAGTTTAAATACTTGTTTTTCAGTGGCAGATATATTGAGAAATTTTTATCTTTACAAATTGGATAAAAAAAAAAGGAATGATGTATAACCCGTTTCATACTTGTTAAAATTTTTTGATTTAATTTTTGTGCCGTTTTCATCTTTAAGTTTGCATGATTTGCATGAAGTATATTGCTGCTACTGCTACTGTGGCTCCACTTATTGAAAGGTTGTGTAGTATATGCTATGCTGTACCGACGTGGACATGTGCTCTTATACTGTGTGTGTGTGTGTGTGTGTACATATCCAATAAGTGATTTAAGGCATTGGAACTTGTCAAAACACCTGGATTTAATACTTTTATTTCTGCTGCAGTGATAACTTTGTATCTAATAGTTTTTATTTTGAGCTTGACCGTTTTATCTGTGGTTTCCTTCTTTATTGATCTTTTCCCCTTTATTTTAAAATTTAAATAATATGAATATAATCATAATATTATGATGGTTTCATTCCTATTTTTAATATTTGGCTACTGAGGTTGAGTGATATAATCTATAGATTAACTATGTGGTATAAATCTAGTGCAGGGCAAACTACACTAGTAGATAAATTATTTTGACTTTATTTTCAAATTTGATGACACTTTATATACTAGAGTTGTCATGAATTATATTTTGATTTTATAAAATAACTATTCTTAAAAAGTGTTCCTATGGGAATATGAAAATAAGGATACTTTTTTTGTAATAAAATTAAATGTATTTTAAAAACTTTCTGTTTTCTACGTAATTCTGGACAATGACAAAATAAGCTGTTTATAAAATTGAGTTATAAATTGTTTAGCATTCAGTTCGATTCTTTAGTAGAGCCAATAGAGTTTTGTATATAAGTTTTTAGATTCAAAATCTAATAAATTAGGAAAATATAAACGTGTTTTAATCATATCTCTCTTTTTGTTATTTTTGATATCACAAAATTTTGATTGTTTTATTATCTGGTTTATCATCTTCAAATGACATGGTTTTTAAGTGAATATGAGTAATTAAAACTTAAAATGTTTTTTATTATTGATATTATTAATATTCTAAACTGGAGGTTGAGAGAAAAAGTTGCTGTGTTCCATTTCTAACTGAAGGATAGGATTCAAGCTTTTTGCTAATAAAACATAAAGGAAGGGAAAATAATAATCTGGATAAAGCCTAACAGCAATTTGCATCTTAAAAAATATGTGTTAACCACTAGGAGCTCATATATTTTTACAGAACATAAAGAAAATGATCAATGTATTTTTCAATAACTGTAAAATAAATCAGAAATATATTGTTATTGACAGTGGAACTCTTCAATGAATAGCATACAAAATAGTGGAACCTTTCTGTGAATTGAATTAGAAAAAATTAAAAATTCACCAGCTGGCCAAAAGGAGATAATTTTAATCAGAATTTACTTCCCTTGAAATTGACATTCTATTTTTTGTATGAATTTAAGAGTTAATTAAAATAAACTGTTATACTGTCAAGAAATCTCATGTTTCATTGTAATAGCCAAATCTGATTACTTGTATGTCTTATAAGGCATATCTTGAGCGATCAGTTTTGTATTTGAATATTACTCTTTTATGTCCTTTAAATATATGTCCTTTAAATATATATAAAGCTGTGGATAGTTACTAAAATTAACATAATACCAAAACTTTCACAGTTCACAAATATCAGATCATAATTGTGAAGGACTTTTTATAACCCAATCAAAGAGTTTACAGAAAATGCTAATGTCCAAGAGTTATACAGATATTTGACTTTATTAGGTTTTATGAATAATCATTTAATATCCTGAGCAATAGAAATTTATTAAAGAAAGATGCACTTATTTCATAAATCTAGGCCTTTTGATTTTATACATATTATACATTATTTTAATTATTGATAATTGTGATGATTTCATGCATAGTATCTCATAAGCTAGCATGTCCAAACAGTTTATTTTCTACATAAAGCATCCAGCCATGTTGTGTGAAAGTTACTCTTCAGATTATCTAAGTATAAAAAGCTTCTTAAAATTGATGGGCTTAATTGAAGGGACAGGAATTTTAAATTGAAAGAGCACATTATTTTTAACCAAATTTTAAATTTGCATTTACTCAGTTTGAGTAAATTGAATTTTTATCAACAAATGGGTTTTAGATGGTCATTTATTACTTTGGAGAATAAAATTGTAATATTAGGTTGGTGCAAAAATAATTGCGGTTTTTGTTATTTTAAACTTTGATGCTTAATTTGGAATAAACTATTATTTAACTATGTTCATTGAATATACCATTTTAAAGCTTGAATTTTTCTCTATTTATTTAAGCTGAACGTTTTCTTTTCATTATTTATTCTGGTTTATTTGAGGCTCTGGCTGTCAAATCAAAGATGGAAAAAAGCAAATTCAAGCAATTTTGAAAAATGGGATGTAAAGCAGCAGAAACTGCTCGTAATATCAACCAAGTATTTGGACAGGGGACACTCAACGAAGTACAGCTCAACATTGGTTCACAAAATTTTGAAATGGAGATGAGAGTCTTGAAGATGAGGGTCGTGAATGTCCTTCTGTGATTGACGACATCCAATTGAGGGCCATTATTGAGGTGGACCCAAGCAAAACAACTTGTGAGGTTGCAGAGGAACTAAACGTTGACCATTTAACAGTTGTTCGACATTTGCACCAAATGGGTGCCGCATGAGCTGAATGAAAATCATAAAAATTGCCATTACAAAGTCTGCTCTGCTCTGCACTTCTTTTGCGCAACAGAAACGATCAATTTCTAGATCGCATTGTGGCATGTGTTGAAAAATGGATTCTGTACAACAATCGATGATGTTCCACACAGTGGCTGAACAGAGGTGAATCATCAAAATTCTTCCCCAAACCAAACCTGCATCAAAAGAAAATTATGGTTAATGTTTGGTGGTCATCAAGAGGAATCATCATGAATCCTGGCGAAACCATCACAGCAAAGAAGTATTGCCCGGAAATCAACAAAATGCACCAAGAACTGCAACGTTTATGTCCGAAAAGGACCAATTCTTCTCCATGACAACGCCTGACTGCATGTCGCCCAAATGACCCTGCAGAAATTGAACAAACTAGGCTACAAAACTCTACCTCACCCAACTTACTAGACCTCTCTCTGACCAACTACCACTTTTTCAAACATTTCAAACACTTCCTGCAAGGGAATGTCTTCAATAACCAAGCAGCAGCTCAAAATGCCTTCGAAGAATTCATTGGTTCCAGGAGCCCAGAATTCTATGTTTCTGGAATAAATGGACTTGTTTCTAGTTGCTAAAAATGTATAGATTCTGAAGGTTCTTATTTTGATTAATAACTTTTATTCTAAGCTGAGATATAACTGCTTTAAAGTTGATGGTGAAAAACCGCAATTATTTTTGCACAAACCTAATATATTCACAGTTGATGTAGCATTTACTGGAAATATTTAAACTATAAAAACTGTTCAATTATTATGTACACAGTTTCGGTAGTATTTTTGTAGGATTGTCACATTAATGTTTAATGAAGCTAAATTAAAACTGAAGTATCAGCATTTCTTTTCACAGCAGCTGCCTATAATCCATTGCATTGGTACTAATACTTAAATACTTAATTCCAGGAAAGTTGTTTTTTTAGGAAGCGGGGGCGAAAATAAACTTATGCACATTAGGTTCATAAACAGCACTGTAAAGTATTTTCTTTTAAAACTGTTGCTGCTGCTGCTGCTGTCATTTAACTGACCAACAACTCCATCTATTATCAGAAATGAGAATCTGATAGCAAGATAAGTCCTGACCATTCCACTCCAGCATTGGTTGTTACCAATAATGAATGTTAACCCTACTATTAGGTTTTCTTTTTTTTCTAATTCAGTGACACTAACTTTGACGATAACTTATGAACTGTGGCAAAAAAGGTAAGAAAGAAAAAAGGCAAGTAGAATTGCTCCAAGATTTAAATACAATATTTTACATTTATTTATAACTTTGAAAATGTTTTGATGATCATCAGCATTAATTATATCATTATTATTATTATCATTATTATTATTATTATTATTAT
>VCCN01003999.1:1187486-1202464 GCA_006491835.1 Architeuthis dux
CCGCCATACTCGTATCGAGTGGCAGCGTTCACATATATATTATATATATATATATATATGCGCACATACACATCCCTCAAAACTAGTCTTTAATTTGTTTCCTCTATTAGTTAAGTATGTTATCTTGTAAATATTGTATCCATTAGTGAAGATTGTATTCCAACTTCTCTTTTATATAGACTACTTTAAAAATATAATTCTTTAAACTAAACGTGTAGTCACTCATATGACAACAGCTATGTGAGAGTTCCTCATCTAGAGCTATCCATAATCTTGTTTGTATTTGGCAAACAAGAGACAAAGTTCGATTAATGGATGTTTGTGGGGTCTGTTCATTTTCTGGATGGACAGCTATTGTTTCAGATGGCATTCATCTGTCTGCTAATGAGAAGCTACTAGACAGAAAATGAAACATTTTTGCCTTTGTGTGTAGGTGAATGCTTGATAGGAAGTTTAGTTGATTGTTGGTAGTATTGATTTTCATATTTACATACTGAAAGAATTGGCTAGTTTAAGTGAAGGCCTAAAGAGCCCTCCTTTAAGTGCCAGAAATTCAATTTTAAGAGATTAAAACATGGCTAATCTGAAGATTGTTCTTTCAAAGAAACCTGATGTCCCAAAAGAAAGTCGATTTGAATGCAAATTTTTATTCTATACTGGATTTTGATTTTAGTTTGAATACTGTAGGAGGTGCGAAGTGGCGTAACAGTTACCGGCACAGAAAACAGAATCGGTGGACTGAGTTTGAGTTTTGGCTGAGGCTGTTCACTTCACACTAATGGACTTGGGAAAGGCATGAATCCACTCTTCCCCCAAACTATGGGTAAATAAAATAGCAGAGCAGTTGGAGTCCATCAGCCCTCTAAGACAGTCCATCTAAGAGAACGTTACTCTGACAGAAAAAACCAGTAGCCATAGCTGGTCCCAAAAACCCCCCAGTAGCCATAGCTGGTCCCAAGCCTGGGTAAAGGAGGAGGGTTGGGCGTGGGGCTAGCAACTCCACACGTAAAACCTACACAGCAGAGTGGTTGCGGCCCTATGCTCTACAAAGTGTCTACAGGAGTAAACAAAATGCACACTGTGAATAATGGTAATGTCATCAGTGCTTGGTACTTCTGGAAGCAATGGATTTTGATTAAATAAAAATAAAAGAGCATTTCATATCTACACTGTTGCTCTGTACTTGTAGCTTTAAGGCAGCAGAGTTGCTCTTGTAGTTATTCTACCAACTAACCTAATGGATTTTGAAGTTCATACTTGGTGCCAACCATTAGGATTGGAGTTGAGAACAATCTAAATTGCTGCCAGTTATTTCTGTAAAGATTTGATGTGCCAATTTAAGTGAGTAAAGCCTTTGGTCCCGTGGACCACTGGGTATGAAGAGAATAGAGAATCTATACAATATATAATCTAGAGTATTGTTTGACATATAGATATTCTCCCTTGGCCCTACCGGTTGTCTGAAATGTTTTTGTTATGATTCTAAGCAGCATTATGATTTTTTGCCCCGTTTTATGTTTTTGGTTGCCACCAAGTGGACAACAAATTCTTTTCCTTTTTTAATTTTGGTTTTGATACTCATAATGAATATGTTCTCTCTCTATTGTTGGCTGACCTGATTTCTGAAACTTCTTTCCAATGTCATTCCCAGGAAATCAAGAATGTGGACAAGTTTGTCTTTCAGCTGAACACGGCCTCACTCACTCGTCATTGAAGCAGCTGAAGTTTTACTTTTGTGTAAAAACACACAAAATCAAAAAAAAAAAAATTACAACAAACAACAAAAGGAAACTTAAAACCCCAAAAAAGAAAGAAACAACGAAAGAAAGAAAGAAAAACAAATCCAAAACATTCCAATTAAAGCACGTCGAGTTGCTAGACTTTATTCTAACATCCTTTCTCCCTGGATGGTATTCTAATATAATCTCAGATTGAGTAAATCATTTAAATCAGTCAATTAACATTAATATCCAGATCCCTGCTGGTGGGATTTATATTTTATACTGCATAACATCAAGTCTTTTCTTTAAGCATTAGTTCAATCAGAAACTCAACTTTTCCATATGCATTTGTGCATTGCATACCAATGATAACTACAGGATGATTATTTTGTGCAGCCATCAACAACTTTATCTACTGTAAATTGATGTACTAATAAAATTATTTACCAAGTACTGGATGAGTTTGCTTGTGCCATTGTTATGACTGTGCCACCTGCAAGACAACCATTAGGATGGTTGATATGTAAATAGCTGAGGCCCTACCGTTGACCACCGACCATGCCTATAATGGGCCATAGCACTAGAACTGTTGACTTCTGTAACTAGTGCATGACTTATAGATTACTACTGATCTGACCATCAGAATACCAATACGGAATCAACATTACAGAATTTTTTTTTTTTGTCAATTTTGACAACAATTGTTTTGAGACACTGAGAATTTTGATCTTTTCTGTGTGCCCTGCACTTCTGAACTTTTTTTGCATCATTGGGGCTGAAGTACACTGTGACATTCAATAATGATATAGGTACACTTGGTGCCTGGCAATTGTCAATATAAGTACATTTAATTTGAGATGCACCCAGTGTTATTCAGCAGTACAGATGATCTTTGGTCATTACCATTTCCTTCATTTTTCAATGCACCAGAAAAAAAAGGAACTCTTTTGTCTTAAAGTGGCAATTTCATAATTATAGTTGGGAGTGTTTTTTTGTGTTCTTAGATGAAAAAGTTCTTTTTGGGATGCCTGTAGAAATACATTTAAACTAGGGCAGTGCATGTTTGGAGTGTATGGTGTGTGGAGCAGCCTGCCGTAATTGTAATTTAAAATAATTTTCCGTCCGTCATACGAAACTATAGCTTCGAAATATTTCATTTATTTCTCTTCAGTGTTGCCAATTTAAATATTTTATATCTAAATTTAGATAATTCTAAAGAGCAGAAGTCAAAGGAGATAATTTATAGAAGATATGAAGAAAAATCTATAATGTTCAATGTTTATTTATTTTCATTAAATTTTTCGAGAACCGCTGATCCCCAAAACTTAAAACTCGACACTGCACTGCCTTGTGTGCTGACTGATATATCTGGCGAATGTCAACTTGTACAATGGCCAGTTGTCGAGTAATCACAGTGCATGCACACGGACACAGATTTCTTCAATTGTAGTTCAGTTCATTTTCTACTTCATTTTATGTCAAGAGATTTTCATTTTGAACTCTTGTACAGTTTACCTATATTGGGTTACTATCACTATATAGCTTGTGGCATTGAGTTGAACTCTTCTCTTTTATCACAGATTGACACAGTATTGCTGTTGATTGATACTATTTATTCATTACACGGGCAAGATTAAATGCCAGGAAAAGGCATTTTTCCATATTTTCTTGCCAGGTTTTCTTCACTTCAGTTCAATTTTATTTTGAGCTTCACTTAATTTGAGATTAATTTAGAAGTGATCCATCATGCATATAATATTTTTGTCCTTTTAATTTTATGCATTGCAACTTACCCAGAAGACAAAATCCAGTTTAAGGAATATGTGGTTTTATTATTAATAGCCTTAACATTAACCTCTCAGACAGGAATGGAAATGTTGTGTGGGGGTGCGGGGGTACAGTGTGTACCTTCTCAAATTAATTTTTTAATGTTCAATGTCTACTAATGGCGACATTACCATATACCTAATTCCCAAAACCAAGCTTTACCATAAACCTAGTTCCCAAAACCCATTTCCATCACTGCTGTCAGACATCATTATTAAGAAGTGAAAAGTTAGGACATTTCCTGATCTTATTATTAGTGTCCTACTAAGTATTTCTTTATATTCTTAGTAGCCTTGTGCTAAATTAGTGGTTCTCAATGTGGGCGCTAATACCCCTCTGGGGGTGGGGGTGGGGGTGTTGAGGTGACTAAGGACCTTGAGGGGGCATTGTAGAGATTCCATAAACATCTATGATTCTGATTTACAAATTGCTGTTTAGTAGTATCTGCTTAGAAATTCATTGATATACTTACTATAACATTTTCCTTAATAAAACCTTTGAACTGAATGTTGATGTTTCTCTTTATAATGACAAGCCACCACATGTATCTAAAAATCTGTATTGAGTACTTTAAATCTATGGGTGGGCGGTGGGGGCGTTGACATGTAGCTAGGTGTCATAGAGGGTCGTTGGGTTGAAAAGGGTTGAGAAACACTGTGCTAAATTAATCTAAGCTTAGTAAGTATCAAGAATATCAAACTATCATTGACAGTGCTGTTAATTAATATTACTACGTTGGCAATATTATTTTTCATTAACTAACAGTTTATTTTATTATATGATTTCCTTATGCCAGTACATGTATAACTGTTACTTTTGTGTCTGTGCTGAATTCTGGACATCTGCCTCTGGCTTAAAGGAGTGGGTTAAAGGGAAAGCAGTCAGCTTCATTGTCCTCTTAACACTGATGATGTACAGAGGAGAGTGAAGGAAGGGTTGTGTCTATTGTAATCTCTTTAGAAAACGTATGAAAGCATATGAAATTTGCTTCAGTGTTCCTTAATCACTGATAGGGAGGTTGGTAAATGAAGCATGAGAACATGCCTCACTTGCTATTTATATGTAACTAGGATGGTGCCCGTTCCCTAAGAGATGAATGTTTGGAATGGGCTGGACTTTATGGTGTGTGGAGTAGATTGCCACAAAATTGTCATGTAAAATAATTTTCCGTCTGTCGTACGAAACTAGGTATTTCGGTTACTTCTCTTCAGTGTTGCCAATTTAGATATTTTATATCTAAATTTAGATCTATTGTCAATTCAAATATTTTATATTTAAATTTATATCTAATTTTAGAAAAAAGATCTATAATCTGTAATTTTTTAATTTATTTGTATTAGTTTTCTCAAGAACCACTGATCCACAAAAACTTCAAACTTGAAACTGCACTGCCTTTTGTGCTTACTAATATATCTGTTAACTTTGTACAATGACCAGTTGTTGAGTAATTGCTGTGCATACATGCACACAGACAGAGATGTCTTCAATTGTAGTTAGATGTGTGGGATCATGTTCCCATCGAGCACCCTAAATCTTTGCAAATCTAAAAGGATGCTTTTTTCCTTGACACCGGTGATGTCACTGAAACGTCAGCAGCGTTAGTTACCAAGTTAAACAAAGTCAACGTGTTGAAAATAGAGATTCTGAACTGGTGTCACTAGTCTGTCTCTGAAATGTTAAGTTGTTTATAGGTTTGTTTGTTTTTTTAAACTAACAAACTTCCGATGTGTGTGATGAGTTACCAACGAGAAAATCAGATATTCCATAGGAGTGGTGTAGCAGTTATCAGCACAGAAAATGAAATCGGCAGACCGAGTTCGAGTTTCGGCCCTAATGCACTAATGCCCTTGGGAAAGACATGAATCCACTTCTACCTAAAGTTATAGGTAAATAGTAGGGCAGTTGAAACCCTTTAGCCCTGTAAGGCTATCCATCTTAGCCCGGGTAAAGGAGGATTGGATGTGGGTCTAGCAACTCCACCTGTAAAACCTACCTGCTGCTGAAACTGCAGCAGCATCACAAGTTGTGGTTGCGGCTGTACACTCCACAACGAGGCTACAGGAATAAATCTTGAATTTAAAATAATTGATGTTGTAAATAGAGGCCATTTTCATTCATGGAGGTCTTTTTCACTTTGTTGTTCTTGATAGGTTATCCTCTAGTTTTAGTACGGATAATTATGAATATCAGCAACTAGTGTAATGAAATATGAACTGTGAAGAGTTCTTGTGGGAAGATTTGGTGATTCTACACCACTTCCAGTATTTGAAAAAAGCATCTAATTTTGATAAGGAGACTGATTTAAAACTTCTTTCCAGCATAATTAATGTAATGTATTATTCGTCGGGAATTTTATTTCGATGAAGAAGTCTACAATCTATTACAGTTAAGAAAGTAATAAATGTCTATTTTGAAAAAAAAAAAATCAGTTTTTATTTACAGGTATTATTTAAAATTTTTCTTATGCATGTATAAAAGAAGTCACATCTTAAGGGGGAATTAGAATACAGCATATACGAAAAATGGTCACTCCAAAAATCAAGCAACACATCAATTTGAAATTTTTGTTGAAATTGTACAAATCTTTTTGTATTCTAACTGAAGTTTATGGGGGAGAATGCATGTCCTGTGCATGTGTGTTGGTGTGGCACAAGAGATCTTGTGGCGGTCGAGAGGACGTCAAAGATGAACGTTGTGGATGCCCATGCACGTCAAGAACCATCTCTTTATCGATGGAGACCATTTCTGCAATCATTCTGATTTGGAATTATTGATCATTTTGAATGATTTGTTCAATTTTTTTAGCATTCTCATCGGTTTTTGACTTGCATGGGTGTCCACAATGATTTTGGAACTGACCATTTTTATGAAACTTCAGAAAAACATGTCTACTTCAAACAATGCGAATTGAAACTTTCAGGGTTGTTTATACTTACCTATTGGTCAGTGTTTATACTTACCTATTGGTCAGTGTTTATACTTACCTATTGGTCAGTGTTTATCACGTAGTTCACACATGCGCACAGTCATTCGACTTATATAAGCCCGGTCTCGTTATTTCATAGCCTCAACTCGTAGTTATACCATTAAGTTTAAGAGATTTTACTAGTATGTGAATGTTTTAATTGTGACATGAAAAGCTTGTTCAATTTCTGCAAAGAGATAAACAGATACAAATTGCTGATACTTGCACTGTCAGAGTGCAAGTAAATATTTTTACATTGAAATAAAAGATGGCCTTATAAATTTTTCACATCTATAGTCTGATGATAGCTGGCCACGTCTTTACTGAAGAGTGGTATGTTAATGAGTAGCTTTATCAAGTAACTGTAATTATCTATACTGTGTGGTTATTGTGTATTTTTTACAAGCACATGATGATATTCTTTTACAGTCGTTTTTTATACAGGTGTGTAGTGATGAATCTCAATAACTTGATATTCTTATAGTGATATGTGTTTACTTTCCTTTTGAGCGATATATCCTTATGGTTGGAAATAAATGGACTTGGTGCCTGCTTAGTTTGCTTATGCCATGGACCGGCTCTGCTACTAGTATATATATATGTCCCGTAGATCTCTTTTCATTCCAAATCTTTCTGTATTGGTACCCTGTGAGAGGAAAGCAACCTTTTACCTCTTATTAGAAAGCTTCAACCAAAATTGTCAACATAGGTTTCTTCAGTTTTTAAGTTGGTCTGGCTGGCTTGCTATCTATGTATCACTCATGCAGGTCGCACCAATGCAGCTAGAGGGCTGAAAATTTAAACATTTACTCCTTATGTCTAGAAAAAACGTTTTTTTGTGTTTTTTGAAAATTCCCCCCTAAATAGGTTTTTAGTGGGAAGTTTCAATTTGCAATGTACGTTTATGCTAAATTGGTCCCTTAGTTTGTGTCCGGCTGCATTCATGCTTGTTCTTTGAAAATTCAGATCTTTTTTTAGTGATCACTGCCCAACAAAAGGCAAGAGAAGTAATTTATTTGTTGCTCATCCCCTTTTCCAATTTTTTAATTGATCACCCCGACACTGCATGCTGCCAAAAGACGTTGGTTTCGTGACAGTTTCTATTGACTGACTAACCGGACATATTACTTTAGTTTTAACTCATATTTACTTGCTAAGTGGCCATCATAAAACCATAACTTGGACAATGCCTACCATAGAACAATGGTTTGCAAGTTAGTCATGCAGGTCATTGCTAGTGTAGGGAGTTTAGTTATCATTAAGTGCTTCACTACTTTGCTTAGTAAATATCTACAATTATAACTTGGATTGTCTTGAACTGTGAAAAATTAGAAAAATATTCTCTTTGTATGATTAACTAAATAAATCTTGTAAAATGTGAGCATTTTAAAATGTATATACTGATGTATTAGGTTGTTACATATGAAATGTTTTTTGAATAGTAAAATGAAGGATGATATAACAAAAAATGGTAAATATTTAATCAAAATATAACCCATTTGAAACAATAACCCTTTTCTAATAATCCTCTAATAATAATATGCCATCTTTATCAAATTCTTTAGGTTTAGTAATAATAAATTCACTAAAAGCAAGTTGTTTATGGGTCGTCAATGTCAATTCTTCTTTATTAAGAACAGGTTTAGGCCTCCCTCAAGGTTTATTAATGGTATCCATATTTCCAGACCTAACCCTATTGAACCAACAGTTTGCACTAGTATTCACTCTAAATGCTTTATCAGCAGCATTATGTTCTAATTTAAAATTGTACTTGAAAATTAGTCTTAGGTAGACACCATTGCTGCTAAGGGCTCAATAACCTCTAATAATAATGAATTATATCTCTATTTAAATTGAATCTGCAAAACAATGCAATTACATTAGTAAATCTTTCACCGTTAGCTGTATTCATTAACATTTCATGTGTAACAACCTAATAAAATGTACGCATTACTGATGTAAATTGAATTAGTTATTTGTAAACATGCATTTGCAAAGAGAAATGGTTTCTCAGTCATCAAGCTTGAATAAACTCAAAGAATTATGCATTACTCTATTATTATCACATGAATGCAAATAGTTTTCAAATCTTGTTGGTGTAGTGCCAAAAATCTTATTCAGCATTTGTATTATGATATGGGTTACCTCCCTCTGACTCTGTATAGCGGAAGGATTAAAATAAGTTGAATTGACATAGTTGCTTCTGGTGAAAAATATTAGCAAGTTTTGTAATCAGGTTAACCCTCTTATTGTCACATTTGTTACGGTCCAGAATTTTTCAGTGCCGCTAGGTCAGGCATAATCTGGTTACGTTTTGCTGAATTGTTTACTTTCAAATAAACTGGCAAAACTAAAAAAAAAAATGTAAATATTCAACTTTGAGCATTAACTCTTAAATTCATACAAAGAAAAATAGAATGTCATTTTCAAGGGAAATAACTTCTGATTAAGATTATCTCCCTTTGACTATTTGGTGAATTTAAAAATTAAAAAAAAAATTCAATTCACATAAGAGTTCCACTATTTTTTATGCTATTCATTGAAGAGTTCCACTGTCAATTACAAGCGGTTTATGAATTGAAAGAAATAAAAGAACCATGGGCTGAAAAGAAACATGTGGCTTCATGTGGCTTGATAAACAAAATAATGGAGATCTATGAAAAATCATCTTTCTTGTTTTTGTTACAACATTTTGGACATTGTACTCTCAAGTTTTTCTCATGGGTATGTCACATACGATAATCTTTAGCGAATTTTGAACAGAACCCTATATTTCGTTCATTGGAGTATATTGTTCTCATCCCCTACTTTGCCAAACCGTTTTTTTCCTCTTTATAGTACCACTCTGAACCTCTGCTGAGCCAGTGTACTCCAAGCACTGCCTAGCTCAGGTCCCACTGCTTTATTTGTAAGAAACCCTCAACCAAAAATGTCAACATAGTTAACACAGTCAGTCTTTATTATTATTGGATGAAGTATTGTACCACAGCACTTTTTATTAAATTAAATTTTTAGTTTTTTTTACCTTCAACCTAACGTTAGTTGTTTTTATACAATTACTAGGTCTCATATGTAAAACAACATAAATATGGCGCGGAGATTCGGTTGAAGGTAGTTAACACAGGTTTCTTCATTTTTTTAATGATGCTGGCTGGCTATGTATGTATCATGCATACAGGCCACACCAATTGAGCTAGAGGGCTGAAAATTTAAACATTTACTCCTAATTATGTCTAGAAAAAACTTATGTTTTGTTTTTTGAATATTCCCGCTCAAAGTAAGTTTTTTTTTTGTTGAAAATTCCCACTCCAATCCCACTTTGCAATGTAAGTTTATGCTAAATTGGCCCCTTAGTTTGTGTCCAGCAGTATTCATTCTTGTTTTTTGAAAATTCAGACCTTTTTTAGTGATCACCGCTCAACAAAAGGCAAGAGAAGTAACTTATTGATTGATCACCCAATTTTCCAATTTTTTAATTGATCACCCCCCAACACGGGGTGCTGCCAAAAGAGGTTGGTCGCATGACAGTTTCTATTGAATGACTAAGCAGAGCTGTTTTTCTATAAACTGAAAGATTATAACTTAGTTTCCTTATCATTAATTGACGGAAAGTTGAATTAAAACTGACTTTACTAGTTTTCATTCTCCTACTTATTTACCAATCTATCTTGGTAAGTATTGTACATCTTAATTGATATGAAATTTAAAAAATCTCTTTCGGATGTTTTCTTTGATGCTGGTTAGTAAAAATTAACTGGCATCCCTGAAACAATTTGCCAGGTAAGATAATTTTATTAATAATACATTATATCTACTTTGTAATGCAGTGAATAGTGGATGCATAGTAAAAAGAGTTGAAGAGAGACCTTGTTATTATTTTGTTTAATTGTCTTGAAAGCTTTTTTGCTGACACTTTTCAAAGGTTTTCGTCAGTATGTTATTTTGATGTACTGTGTGTGAATCAATTTTATTTAAAATGAATAGCACATCATTGGATGCGGTAAAATAACACGAAGAAGACACGTGTTGAATATTGTTTGCGTGATGGTCATAGAACGACAGCAAGTTTGGGAATGACTTCATCATATTTATAATCATATGTACATATAAGACTCTTATATTGACAGTTTGAATTTGTTCCGACTTTATAAGACTTAGGTAGATTGAATTAACATGCTAGTAGCTTCAGACAAGGACTTGTTCCTTATACTATATAAGACTTATATCTGTCCACACCGTGAGTACTGTGCACAGGCCTGGTCACCGTACTTGGAGAGAGATAAAAATCTTTTAGAAAAAGTACAGAGATGTGCAACTAGGTACCGGAATTAAACAGTACGAGTTATGAGGACAGGCTAAAAGTGTTAGGATTAACATCATTAGAAAATAGGAGAGATTGGGGAGACTTAATAGAAATGCGTGGTTTAGAAGTAGTAAACTAGTTTACTAGAAGGGGGTATAAGGGACTGTGAGGCCACACATATACGGTAGAAGCAAATAGAAGTAGTTTCACTTAAGTATTTTAGAATCCCTTCACATAAGAACCAAGAAACCACTTTTATGCAAACAGAAGGAGTTTGTGTTTGCACTAAAACATTTCTAAAATGAAGTCATTCCCAAACTTGCTGTTGTTCTACGACCATCACGCAAACAATATTCAACACATGTCTTCTTCGTGTTATTTTACCACGTCCAACGACATATTATTCATTTTAAATCAAATTGATTCACACAAAGTACATTAAAATAACATACTGACAAAAACCTTTGAAAAGTGTCAGCGAAAAAGCTTTCAGGACAATTAAACAAAATAATATCTACTTGTATATATAATTCTGTGTTCTGACACGTTATGTAAGGAATGCTAGTCCGACGCCCAGGATAGACAGCAATACAGGATAAAGAGCTCAAATTGCCTGCTATTTACCCCATGGCTGGGGGGGGGGGGGTGTGAGAGAAGTGGATTCATGCCTTTCCAAAATGAACGCTAACTGTCCCTGCTGGAGTTTGAACTTTGTTTGCAGATTCCATTCTCTGTGCTGTTAACCATTATGCCACCTGCACTTACCAAATGCTTCTTAAATGCAACCAAAATCTTTTCAGACGGAATAAATTACTGCTTGAAAGTCTGTTGCAGTGTTTTGTCTGCGAATAAGAATATAATAAAATAATCTATGGTTTTTTACCTTTTTAATGTTTAAATCTAATAAGTAAATCTCTTCATATCACTCTTATAGCCTGATCTTTCTTAATCCAGTATGCTGGTAAATAATATAATTAACTTTGTTGATTAATAGATTTATTTTCTTCAAGTGACTGCAAAACATATGTCGTTTTAGAAAATAATGATATCTAGGAAGTGACCATTCCTCATTGGATTTAAGAATATTTGTTAGTAAAGTCAACTAATCTCCTTGGAACTTGTTAGAAACCATCAACCAAAACTGTCAACATCAGTTTCTTCAGTTTTTAAATGATTCTGGCTGGTTATGTATGTATGTGTCGCGCACACAGGCTGCATCAATGGAGCTAGAGTACTGAAAATATAAACATTTATTATATCTGTAAAAAACGATTTTCTTTAAAAAAAAAAATTTTTTTTCGAGGGGGTTGGATTTACAATGTAAGTTTATTCTAAATTGGTCCCTTAATTTGTGTCCGTCAACGATCACGCTTGTTTTTTAAAAACAATTCAGACATTTTAGTGAAGCAACAAAAGGCGAGAGAAGTAACTTATTCATTGATCACCACCTTTTCCAATTTTTTTAATTGATCACCGCCAACACGGTTGCTGCCAAAAGATGTTGATGTGATGGTTTCTATTGAGTGACTAACAAGACCTGTAATTTACTTAGTGTGGATTTGGTTGGAATTGATTGATGCAAACGTTCCATAACAAAAACCAGGTGCACAATAACCACTGATAATTCTAAAGCTAATTTGAAGAAAAAAAATGGATGCAATTCATGTTTTATGCAGCATCTAATGTATTAGAAATGTATGTATTCTATGTACATATATTC
Source organism: Architeuthis dux (assembly GCA_006491835.1). NCBI lineage: Eukaryota > Metazoa > Mollusca > Cephalopoda > Oegopsida > Architeuthidae > Architeuthis > Architeuthis dux. Next base: position 1,200,023 of record VCCN01003999.1, read on the forward strand.
ATTGAGAATAAAAACTTGTGACAAACGATTTTGAAGATTACTTTGATATGTAAGGGAGGTAAATATTTTTTGTCAGCTTTGTAGTTTGGGATTACCTACCTTAATAAAAAAAAGTTATCCTCAGTAATTAAAGGCTATTTATGAAAGCTTCTAGCATGTTAACTTAACCTACCTAAGTCTTATAAAGAATCAATCTTTATTATTATTGGATGAAGTATTAGAACACACCACTTTAATTAAATTTGACTAGTTTTTACCTTTGTCCTAATTTTAGTTGTTTTTATATTCGGGCCACTATTTCTATGGCAATGAATAACAGCGCCATCTGAAATAAAGAGTAAGCCTTCAGTGAGAATCAAACTCACACCCTCATTGCCAGAGGGTCAAACTAGTTTACGCCTAACTGCTTTTACCAATGGGCCACAAAGACTTCATGGATTAGCAGAAGCTGGTTTACACTTATAAACTCACTCCCTACAACCAACTCTCTGCACCATATTTATGTTGTTTTACATATGAGACCTAGTAGTCTTTTTTTAAAAATCAATCTTTATTATTATTGGATGAAGTATTGGAACACACCACTTTTTATTAAATTTGACTAGATTTTACCGTCGTCCTAATTTTAGTTGTTTTTATGCAACTAAAATTAGGACAAAGGTAAAAACTAGTCAAATTTAATAAAAGTGGTCTTATGAACAAGTTGGAATAAATTCAAAATGTCAATATAAGAGTCAGATATGTACATATGATTATAAATAATTTAAATCTGGGTGTTATACCAATAGATGCAGCTGAAAATACAGCATTAATATGAAAGTATATTTCTCGATTTATTGGATGTACACATTGTGTAGAATATGTCTTGTTGAACCAGTAAGTAAGACTGGTATGATCTTGGATTTCAAACTTGACGGACACAAAGTAAGGGTCCAGTTTAGCATTATACTTACATTGTAAATCAAACCCCCTGCTAAAAATTTGAAATGGTTTGGATTTTCAAAAGCTAATATGCTAAAACCATGCCATTAGTAACCAGAGAAAATTTGTCTAGCTCTAGCCGTCCTTGAGTTATATGATGACAGACAGCTATTTGGTGAATTATATATATACTAAGATGTCATTCTAGATATTTTAAAGGCATATTTTCATGGAAAATGTTATAATGGTTTAAATTGTATTCTATAGTGAAGATATGAAGTGTTTAATGACACAATTGCTCTGGAGAAAATAAATTTGGAGACAGCATGATATGAAAACAACTAGATATATTTTAGATGCATGTTTTATTAAAGACATTTTCTTAAGACTACTGCTCACTATGACATACCCTGATTCCTCTAACTGTATAGCTTAAGCCTTCAGTGATTGGCCTCTCGTTCATAATACTAACACAGGGGTGTAAATAAATTGTTTAATAATCTAAAATGTTACATTCCATTGGGAAATAGTTTGATATTAAGAAAAAAATGGGCCTTGAATTTTAATAAAGCAATTTAATATTTAGTTATAGCTGAAAATTGAAGATTGATACAAATTCATTCTTTTGTGTTCCTTTTTTCATTGTAGAATTTGAAACTGGTTTGCTGATTTGTAAAGATTTTTTTTTAAATTAAAAATATTTCTTTAAAGATTTGAATTATATGCTCTTTGATCTGATTATGTAAAAAAAAAATGAAAATTCTATTATTTCAATGAAAACTTTTTACACATTATCTACTTTTCAAGGAACTGTTAGATCATAGAATTTTGATTCAGTTGTCAACCTAATGATTTTGTCCACACTGGCATGAATCAACTTTGAAGAGTACAGGGAGTTATCTTTTCCTGCATCTTATAGGTACATGGGTAAAGCAAATTAAATGTGTTGGATGATAGAATTGTTGCTAGAACATTGAACTACTAGTCTAGGATCCAACTTTGATGTGACACCCCTGCTGTAAAATTTCTGACCCCAGGATAATGTCTGTGGGGGTGTAAGACACCAAAAAGGTGACCTTGGCAAGTTGGATTGGATTGGAAAAATTCAGACTTGTGCTGGCAACTGCCGAAATCGAAAAAGTTAGGGGTAGGGGAAATGTTATTGCCCCTATCTCATGATCACAAGACCCGACAGTAACAAATTACCCCTGATTCTTTTTGTTAGAATGTCAGCTTTAGAATGATATGTAATAGCATTTGATTGGATGACCTTTGTGGTCAGGAGAGGTCAACAGGTCACAGAAAGTCGGTTGTGCTAAAAATCCAGGGCTTAAATCAAACACATTTTAAATTTGCATCTTTGAGGGTTTATTATGAAAAAGATTTTGTATGAATATGTTCTTTACATCACACTGAGGTTTTTTGAAAAATTTGGTTAGGTTAATAAACATCTTGCCACTCTATTAAATGAAAATGACTACTGAAACCCAAATTCTGTGTTTCGGATACATGTAGACGTTT
>VCCN01003999.1:1202558-1222608 GCA_006491835.1 Architeuthis dux
TAAGCCTCTGAGATACACCTACAGTGTAGAAACTGTCAATGGTGGGGAAAGTGTAATTGCAGTTCACTTCCATGGCTTCATTTCAGATTCCAACGATCGTCACAGACTCCTAACTGTAAAGAATGTACAACAACTCTGTTACCAACCGTTGCACAAATATTATAATAAATTACTGATCATGATACTGCTCGTAAAGTCATTGATCCATTATGAATCAAAAAATGTTTATCATGTAAACTGAGCTAGATTTGACTGACAGTTTATTCATCATCATCATTGTCCTCGCCCATTAGCTGTTTTTTCTTCATGATAGGATGTAATCTTTCATTTTCCACATACCTTACTTATCAGGTGAAAGAAGGACTGGGTTGCAAAGTGTGGCCTGTTTGTACAAGCTGAGTTGATAAAAACTCCTAAGAACAGGAAAGTGAAATACATCTGTAGTCGGAGGCAGAGATCACAGATCTCCTTTGCTAGTAGCAAATAAATGGGCACATAATTTATCTAACAATGTATAGTCTGCTTTGCTCTATAGATCATAAAAAAAGCTGTGAGTCTCACTTGTCAACTCAGATACATTCTGCCCTGACATTTTGCCAACATGGTCCATTGCAACTGTTGCTGCCCTCTTTTTGGCCCAAGAAAATGAATTTGAAATCCTATCTGTCATGTCATCACAGCTGGAAAGCCTTTGGAGAAAGAAAAGAACAGAAAGTTTTGAAACTAGTGGGTGAAGTCATGAAACACCTGGTGTCAGTGGAAAGATTGTGACAGTACATTGGACATGACAGCTCGATTAAGGAGTATGTACATTGGAATGGTGCTTATTCTTAAGCATTACATCCATGCCGAGAGAGTTGGCCAGTGGAAACAACATTTGGAAATATGCTACCATACACGATTTCCTCAGGTCACAGTAAATACGTGTCTTGCCTGTGAATATATTTGAATGAAATGAAAACAACCTCCCTCAGTCTGTATACAAGGCATTTGAGGCAGGGAACTTTACTGTCCGTGTGGCAGAGGGAAATTTCAATGGAGTTTGGACAGAAATCAGCATTAGAGCAAACGTATAATAAAAAGGGCAAGACAAGCTTGTTCAAAGAAATTAGCCAAGATGAAGCTACCTGCGACAAATACATCAAAACCCTGCCATTCCTGACTTCCAGAGTCTGTTAAACAAATGGTTAACATGGACAATACCCACCTTCTTTGTTTGAACCAGACAAGGGTGAATTCACCATGTGGAAAGGAAGCAAATCAGACTTTTTGGAGACTGCAGGATAACATTGTTGATTCATGGGTACCATAGAAAGAATTGCCTGTTGTTGGTGCATCTAAGGCAGTTTATATTATTGATGCAATCGCATTTATCCAACGTTCCTGTTTGTTCAACTCCAGGAGAGATACAAGAACAAAATCCTGAGTATGAAACCCATTGACTGTCAGGTATGACTTTGGCCTAAGGGATCTTACGGGGGATGAAAGCCAATGACGGGAAATGGGCATCGCTTCACCTGAGTATGTATCTGCAGACAATTTGGCCATTCCTGCATGGAAAGCATTCCAACCCACGTAACAAGGCAAATCTATCATATCTCTCATCATGTTAGTCAAATGCTTCTTTCTCTGACGGCTTCAATCTTGTACTAGGAATTTTGTCAGATGCTATTTGTGTTACAAACAATGGAGCAACTGTTGTTAATGAGCTGCACTGTCTTACCCATATGGAAGTCGATACCAGAATCTTTGCACATGTTGCAAACTGTCCTGATGAAAGCATTGTGGTCATTCAGGCAACTGAAACAGACATTATTCTGCTATCGTTATACCATTTCCCCAGACTAATGAACATTAAACAGCTATAAGTGTTTCTCATTCATGACTTGGTAAAGTCACTAAATGATGCTGTGGGTCAGGACTCTTCACAAGTTATTGACACCTAACCTAGTTGCTATGTTTTGTCAGGCTGCGATTCAGTGAGCTATCCTTTCAGAGGGCAGCAACAGTTGCAATGAAGCATGTTGACAAAATGCCAGTATTTTCAGGTTTTGTCCTCAGTGATTCAGGGCAGAATGTATGAGTTGACCAGTGAGGCTCACAGCTTTTTTTGTGGTCTACACGGCAAAGCAAACATTTATATCATTAGATAAATTACGTGCCCATTTATTTGCTACTAACAAAGGAGATCTGTGATCTCTGCCTCCGACTGCAGATGCATTTCACTTTCCTGTTCTTAGGAGTCTTTGTCAACTCAGCTTCTACTAACAGGCCACACTTTGCAACCCAGTCCTTCTTCTACCTAAGATAAGGAAAAAACATCAGGTGTTCCATGCATAATAGCGTGCAACTGCAGTGGGGACCAAGTCAAATGTGGACGTTTAATGGTTGGAGTCCAGTGGCTTATGCTGTATGGCATAGACAATGACTCTAATAGTGGTTTTCACATGTGTTCATATGTAAATATTTTGCCATTCAAAATATTTGATTAACATATGAATCTAGGATCAAAGCATCTACATGTATCCAAAACACAGAATTTAATGCAGGAATTGTAAAATTCTCTTAGTGAATTTAATGATAAATAACTAAATTGGTTTGTCATTGGAAAGTGGCCTAGAAGTGCAAAAGAAACCTGTTTATTATGAATATAACTAGATATGTACTTTCTCTATTGATGCTATTAAAGTTAATACTAGAATACCTTGAATAGTGCAGTTTTGATTATTGTGGGATTTGATGTAGTACAGTTAAGGTATTGTTGTACAAATTAATGAAACTAAGTATAAGATGAAAAAAAAACATTAAATTATAATAAGACCCTGAACAGTACGTAAGATCTTGGAACAAATTAACCATACTAATCAAGGTATACCTGTACTAATATTGCACACTGTATTTGATTTGCTCCCATTAAAGCCTTCAACTTAAAATAGTTATTCTTATAATATTGTAAATACTAATGAAAAAACTAAAAAAAGGTCTGAATTTTCCAAAAAAACAAGTGGATACAAACTAGTGAGCAATTTAGCATAAACTTACATTGCACTAAAAACCTATTTTGGGGGGAATTTTCAAAAAACAAAAACAAAAACATTTTCTCTACTCTTTGAGGGGAGTGTGTGTGCAAAATTTTAAGTTTCTACTATGAACGGTTAGGGCTGGGTCTGGATACATAGATAGATACATATAAATGTGAGAACACATCAATAAACTAAACCAATGTGGGTAGCAGTGATTAATAAGTTCTTAAAAAATGTTGTTTCTATTAAGCTTTCCTTATTGATAATCTGTCAGTTCTGTTAATGAAGTTACTCTATTCTATTGCAACATACATATAACTAATATAATTAAATGCTTCTGTTTGTGTCCATGCTACTTATTAATGGTAGTATGACAGAATGTTGAATAAATATAATTGTTATAAATCAATCTTTATTATTATTGGATGAAGTATTGTAACGCACCACTTTTTATTAAATTTGACTAAAGTTGATAAGTTGTATAAAAACAACTAAAATTAGGATGAAGGTAAAAACTAGTCAAATTTAATAAAAAATATAATTATTATTTTATTCTTGAACAAATCTAAGATAAACATAGAATTGTTTTAGTTTATACCATTTATCAAATTGTCTTAATGGTTCAACATTTGTTTTTTCTATAAAAGTAAAATGCATACTATTGATAAAGTAGAGGTAAATATATTTCTTAAACCCCAATAGGAAACAACTGTTATGAATGTATGATGAAAAGAAGGAAAATAGTCTTTATTTTGCCCAAGGGAAATAATTCATTTAAATCTTTTGAGTGTAGGATAGTAAGTTTCCTTATATATATATCTATACTAATATTTGAGCCTAGTGTTTGTTTGTCCGTGCCTCATCTCCGCTAAAACTATCGCCCTAATCTGCATATAGACTGAGTAGAGGTCAACTTCCCACATAGGCTATGTGAGGTTGACCTTGGAGGTCATTCGAGTTCATTTTCCAGCCAATCTCTGGTTCTAAACATTGGAAAGAAATGATTTTTATATTAAGATTTTCTCCATTAATATTTCTTACGAATGGCACAAACTTTTGTTACAATAAAATCGATTTTTATACAAGTTTGGGCATTTTTTCTTCAATGAAACAATAGTAAGTATTATTACTATTAGTAATAGTAACAACACACACATACATGCATACACACAAAGCTGTCTATATGGATTCTGCATCCTCCTCCTAAACTTTTTTCACTGCAATTTTATTTTTGTTAACGAACAAGCAAAAAGTGTAAAATGTAAAAGGTGAATTTTTGAAAGTTAAACTTAATATTACCAAGTGAATAGTTTTTAAGATTTTTCGTTTTTTATTTTGGACATTTTGAACTAAAAAAAAACTGAACAAGTAGACTAATTTCAAACATCAAAAACAATTGCAAATTACATTTTAGTCACAGCTTTTTAGCCGGAGATTGAAATAGAATCAAAAATACATAATATTTTTAAATCATAAGCCGTTGTTGTACTTATATTTATTTACCGTTTAAAAAGAAAACAATTCTCAAACATTAACAACAATAAACTAATATGTGATCTGACATTTTTATATTACATTGGAATCGTACGTTTTTCGCAAATATGTTTGACTAAAATACTCACGTAAAAAATACAATTAATCCAAGACAATTACCACAGAAACATTAGTTACATAATTTATAACAATTCAGACGGAACAGATCTTACATAAATTGTATTATGTCCTATTCTTTCCCACAGTGTACACAATTTTTTCCAAGACAAATATATCTGAATCTAAACGCTGGGAACAATTCTTTTTTCTGTCAGAATTTTATCGAATCTTTACGAATGGGACAAACATTTATTACAAGTTCTGTGGCATCTTCTGTCAGATTCAGCTTTTTCGTCAAACGTTTTCGGAGGTTGCATCTACTTATATGAAAAACTAGATTATACATTTCTGTTTTCAAGCTTAATTCTTAATGGGGTGGGGTGAAGATGGAGAAATTATTTTCTTGAAATAAATACGTGTGAAAATATAAATTATTTATTTTGCTATTATTTTCTGCTGTTTTATATCCATTATATCTGATTTACTCACTGAAATTTTACAGTTTCCAGAAAAGGTTTTTCAGAGGGGGTGGGGAATGCAACTGTTATATTAAATTGGGCTGTTATTTTCCATCCATCTTAAGGGGTCGAGGTATGTGGGTCATTAATTTTCTTTTTTTTAAAAATCAAGCAGTTCTTTATTGCATCAGTTCCTTACAGTGGTCATTTTTCAAGAGGTAACTATTTTTGGGGGGGTTGAAAGCAAAAACATTTAATTCCACAAATATTTGTTTCAGAATTATCAATGAGATTGAAAAGGCTAACTAACATTGCTACTTGGAAGAGTTTCCAAACTAGTTAGTTAAGCTTTCAACTAGACCAATACACATTTTGGAAAGAATACAATCATAGACAAGAAACACAGTGTTTGTGCTTGTTCAAATACTTATGCACAGGTATTTACATATGAACATTACAGTATATATGTGTTATATAGATATATAGTTATTTGGCTTATATATATATATGTGGTATATTGATATAAAACAGTTGTTTGGTTTATATGAGCAGTACTTTTTATATAAACAAACATCATTTATATAAAAAAAAGTACTGCTCATAAGTTACACATGTGACATAACAAATTCTGACAGTAGATGAAACAAATGAAACAATAACAATAGTTGCATTTGAACCTTGTATATGTAGGCAAAGTTCCAGTCTGCTGACTTTACCACTACTCCACTTTTACCCCCACTTAGCTTTAGTCATTTTCTTCACTAACAAATTAAATATTTCTGGCAGTAGAGAAAAAGAATGATGGTTAAGTATCAAACTATGAAAATGTTTGACCTAAAATTTGTTTGGGAAAAAGTTGGCATTCAGTCTGTATGTTTTGCATTGAAAACCTGGAAGAAAGGGTTTTGTCAGTTTTCAGGAATTATTAACAGCAAGCATTACTAACAGAATAGATCTATTATCTATATCTATATGACAATAGTAATTTTTCTGTATGTGGCTTTGCAGCTATGTATGTATGTTACTGTAACCCAGCAAAAATGGCACATGGTAGGCACCCTCTAAATGCTCTAACTCGAAGAATAAAACATGGTTACATTATGTTTGAAGAGGGGCCTCAATTCACAATATAACTATAATCCTGAACTAGACCCTTATTTTATGGTCACCGATTGTGACATTGAAATAGAACTTTGTGACTTCATGAGAGGACATTTACTCTTATCACAATTTTTTTTTGGAAGGTATTTTTTTACCTGACCTCATATTCTGATAACACTTTTTTTATATTTGTTTTTTTTTACCTACCTCCATTTTCCCTTTTAGGGGTCAAAGTTGAAGGGAAATAATGAATAGTTGTCGAGTAATCGCAGTGCATACACATACAGGTGGACAGAGATTTCTTCATTTTCATACATGTTTGTCAGATAATGATAAGATGGTACTGATTTGGTTCCAGTATGAATTGCTTTTAATCTAACCAATGATATTATTTATTCAAATACTACATACCCACAACACTGGTTTATTGCTGGGTTTATGTTATTCATCTGTTCTGACATTTATATGTATCTATGTGTGTATTTGGTCTTCCTAACCGTTCATAGTAGAAACTTGAAATTTTTTACACACACAATGAGTAGGGGAAATGTTTTTTTTGTTTTTTGAATATGTTTTTATGCAATGTAAATTTATGCTAAATTGGTCACTATTTTGTGCCCGCTTGTTTTTTTGAAAATTCAGACCTTTTTTTAGTGATCACAGCCCAACAAATTTGAGAGAATTTACTGTTTCATTGATCACCACTTTTGCCAAGTTTTTAATTGACCCCCCCCCTCCACACACACAAAGCATATTTGGGTGGCGGTGATTCATAATATCCCTTGGAATGCTTAGTTGGTTTTACATTCATTTTAATCTCAGACCACTGCTTAATAGCTAATATCTCAGACTGCTGTTGTTATTGTTTCTTGATCCAGGACTGCAGATTTATTTTTATAAAACTTTTACAGGTACATAAACACAGTTCATCTTTCTTTTTTTTACAGACTAAAACTGCATTTGTGATCTCAGATTAACTTGGAGTAATGATCACAAAAATGAGATTTTGCTTCCGGCAATAAATATTTTCTTAGTACCATGTATGCCGGTATATAAAATGGACATTTAATTTTAAAAAAAATAATGCAAATATTACTGCAGGTATTATGTTTCTTGATCCAGGACTGCTGATTTATTTTTATTAAACTTTTACAGGTACATAAACACAGTTCATCTTTCTTTTTTTTACAGACTAAAACTGCATTTGTGATCTCAGATTAACATGGAGTAATGATCACAAAAAAGAGATTTTGCTTCCGGCAATAAATATTTTCCTAATACCATGTATGCCGGCATATAAAACGGACATTTAATTTTTAAAAAAATAATGCAAATATTACTACCGAAGCTCGATATGACATAGTTATGGGGCTTGGATGAGTTGCATTCAGCGATAGTCCTCCAAACCTCTTGTAAACCATTCGTCTTATAGTCCGGCATATACGGTAGATATGTAAAGCTATTGACTTATTGTACTATTGAAAGTTATCACTTTTTTAACCCTTTTCTTTCAGAAATTCCTGAATGGTGCATGCAGTATGGCAGAATCCAGCAAACAGACTGAGGACTTGAATTCTTTTGAAACTCCTGAGATGGCTAAAGAAAAGAAATTATCTAACAACGGCACCAATCCTGGATCCACCACTACCACTACCAGTCTCACCTCTTCCACTACTATGTCGTCGTCGTCATCAACAACAACCAGGTTAGAGCCAGTGCCAGAGGAGACAGGCCCAGAGCAACAAGACACAACCACCAATCATGGACCATTGCCATCTTCTTCATCTTCACCTTCTTCTTCTGCTGCAAATACTGTCACAAACTCCCCGGCTCTTACTACCGTTTCCCATAACAATAACAATAACAGCAGTGGTAGTAGTGAGAGCAGCATCACCAATACCACCACCACCACAACCACCACAACCACTAAGCCAACTACCCCAACCCCTACCACGATAGCCACACCCTCAACTCACCATCCACCATTCAATCATCAAAACTCATTGCCTGCCTCATTAAACTCACCCCAAAATCATGCACATCCAATGTCACCCCAGCCCATGTCACCTGACCCTGTTCATGACCTGCCAGTTGATTTGCTCCAGGCTGGATGGAGAAAATTCTGGAGTAAACGGGAAAATCGTCCGTACTTTTTCAATAAAATCACAAATGAGTCTCTATGGGAGATGCCACTTTCAGGACAGGTGAGTTCTTGACCAAAAATTGTTCTGCATAGTACATTTTGTGCTGAAGTTAATTTTACTCTTACTTATATTATCATAGGAACATCATGAATTCTTCCAACTACTAGACTCATAGTAAGGAAAAAGGCTTTTCATATAGGTTCTACGCAGTATTTTTTGTATTGTATTGTATTCTAAAATCTTCTTAATTTTATCAATAAATTCCTGAATAATTTTCTTGAAATTTTCTTGAAGATATGTTCCTAGTGTACTGCAATACCTTGAATAGTACGGTTTGATTTGTGCTGGTTTTGATGTAGTATGGTTATGGTATTGATGTACAAATTAATGTAACTAAGTATAAGCTGGGGAAAAAAACATTAAATTACCATAAGACCTTGAATAGTCCAGTTTTGAACAGTATAGAAAATTTTGAATGAATTGACCGCACCAATCAAGGTATACCTGTATATTCTAAAAACGTTTTTTCTTAATTTCTTTAGTTATTTGTAATTGGTCTAATACCATTCTTGTCTTTAAGTGCTAAATTGTATTTAAGATAATAGCTAGTAGTTTGTTTTTGAGTAGAACCTCAATCCTCTTTGAGGAATTACATTGATTTGTATAAGGAAAATGTATAGCATTTGCATTACTTTTTCTTTCCATATCTCATCATAATGGGCAATTGACAAGATTTAATGATTTTTGCATTATAGCTACATTTGTGATTCAGTGAATCTTTGCATGCACACATAGAGTAAAATGACCTGCTGACTAATTTTGACCATGCCCATACATACACACTGATACACAGTACAATTGTGGGCCCTGACCTTTAAATTAGAAATTCATATTGTTCAGCTGGATTACAAAAGATGTGCAATATTATAGTTTGTAGCATAATACCGGTATACCTTGATTAGTGTAGTTAATTTGTTCCAAATTTTTCTCTACTGTTCAAAACTGCACTGTTAAAGGTCTTATAAGTTAATGCATTTTTTTTCCAGCTTATACTTAGTTACATTAATTTGTACAGCAATACCTTAACCATACTACAAAAGCTGCACCAATCAAAACTACACTATTCAAGGTATTCCTGTAATGTAAAAATAGAAATTAATTTTTACAATTATTGGTTCATGACCTTTTCTCAGGCTTAGTACAAAATAGCACTCAGCAATCAGTTTTGAAACCATACATTTTATTCTGTTCTCTATTCATTAGATCAGTTCACTTCCTCCTTAATGTTTATATATTAGGTTGTTACATATGAAATGTTGTTTTTTGAATATGAAAATGATTATAAACAACAAAAACGGTAAATATTTAATCAAAATATGACCCATTTCAAGCAATAACTTTTTTCCAATGATCTTCTAATGATGATATGCCATCTCTATAAAATTCTCCCTAGTGATCACAAATTCAGTAAAAACACAAATTATGGCTTCCCTATTATTGAACCTTTTATTATGAATATGAAGTCCCAAATGCTTGAAAAGATGATAATCTGTAGGAGAAATCTCAAGTGGATATGGAAGATGTTGTAAGACGTCATATCCTAATTCTCTAAGTTAAGAGACAGTCAGCTGAGAGGTGTGGGGTCTGAAACTGTATTGAAGAATTTCTTTCAGTTCATGTGGGACCCATTTTTAAAAACTTTCTAACCATTCCTATTCCCTTGAGATGATGTGATATGGTTACTGTTGAAGTTCTGAAGTCTCCAGAAAGTGCTTGAATTGTTCTTCATGGGTCCCTAGCCAGTGCTGTTGATAATTCTTCGTCATTAAGAACAGATCTTTTTTTGTATCCATATTTCCAGACCTAAATTTATTGGACCAACACTGTAGTAGTGTTCACTCCAAATGCTTTGTTGATGTTATAAGCAGATTGAGCAGCATTATGTCCCAATTCGAAATTAGTCTCACTTCTTGGGTAGACACCATTGCTGTAAAGGGCTCAAAACCCTCCAATAATAATGAATTATATCTCTACTTAAATTGAATCTGCAAAAAAAGCAATCAATCTTTCAATTTTAAGAGTATTCTCTATGATGTAAAAAAAAAAGAAGACAATTCATATGTCAACCTAATATAAATTACATATTTATATCATTAGATATTACAGATTAGTTATGAGACAGAGGAAAATCTTTATTTATTTCTCTTAGGTGAGTTTGATATGTTATCACCTTAATCCTTAATGTGGAATATCAGATGTCTTCGCTATTTACCCATTTTTCTACAACTGAATCATACTTTTAATTACACTGAAACAGTATAGGTGGAAATCCAAGTAAACTAACAGTAAACTAAAAGATGCAGTTGCTTTAATGAAATTTATCTGCAAAATAGTATGTACTGTAATGAAAGAGAAAAAATAACATTGGTGTCAGTCTAAGGGAGAGTACTACTTAATAAAATGCAGTTTTTCATTAGTTGAACATCAATAGTTTTATTCTAGTTGATTCTACAGGATTTAAATAAATTAGTAAGTAAGACAAGGTTTATTTGTTTAAGATTCTTTCTTATGGTTCTAAAACAGTAAATGTTATTGTATAAGTTGAAAATCTTAGCCTTTGTAACATAGAATCAGAGAATCGTCTTCATTTTTTTAGCAAAGATTTAAAAAAAAAAATGGAAGTGAAATGGCCTTGAAAATATATATATACGTATATATATATATATATATCTTATTCAGACATCATAGTAACGAAAGATGTGTGTATTTAAAACATAGAACAGATTGATGAGAAAGACAACAGGAACTTGATACGTTTTCCTGTTTTTAATCACTGCTACCCACATATTGCTGGGTTTAGGTTATTCATGTATTCTGATATTTATATGTATCTATGTATGTATCTGGACTTTGTCCAGCCCTAACTGTTCATAGTAGAAACTTGAAATTTTGCACTCACACGCTCCCCTCAATGAGAAGGTAAAAATTTGTTTTTAGACCCCCCCCACTCCCCCCCAAAAGGTTTTAAGATGGGGGTTCAATATGCAATGACAATTTATGCTAAATTGGTCACTAGATTGAGCCCACTTGTTTTTTGAGAATTCAGACCTTTTTTAGTGATCATAGCCCAACAAAAGACAAGATAAATAACTTATTCATTGATCACCCCTTTTTCCAACTTTTTAATTGATCACTCCCAACATAGCATATACGGGTGGCAGTGATTCATAATTTCCTTTGGAATGCTAGTTTTCCTTTATGCTCCTCTGAATATTTCCTTTTTTCCCCATTTCTCATTTTCCTAGTCTGATTGTGTAAGTAAATCCTGACCCAGTACTATTTTTTAGATAAGAGTTTGCTCAATTTTGTGAAGGTTTGGAGGTTCTGGTATTTAATTCTAGCACCAGAAGAAAATGTCCGCTCAGATGATGTAATGATTAGCATGTCTGCCTCACACGCAGAAGATCCTGGGTTTGATTCCCGGTCTGAGCGAAGAGTGTGGAAAACTCTTCATTAGGACAAATTTCCCTGTGCACTCAGCGGTTAATTGAGTACACTCTAAGCTGTGTGATTAGGGTGGCAGTATCCCTTTGGTGGACTTTGGTGGACTTCGATAAAAACTTGTAAGAATAAAGTCCTGGTCTCGACCAGACTTGAAACTTGCAAGGATCACTAAGCTGACACATGCAACAGAAGCCGGATCTTCGTCACTGGGTGTATACTCCATTGGGAGTTGTCTCTTAAGAGACAGACGCTTTACTTTATCAGAAGAAAATATATATGTTTGCTGCTATCAGATTCACATACATCTGGGGATGTTATTTCTATTCCTACCTATAACTAACATAGAAATATTTTATAAGAATGCAGGTGTAAATGTGGTTTAATTATGTGGTATCTATTGTAGCTCATTCAATGGAAAATAATCTGGTAGATAAAGAAAATATCTTAATCTTTGGGTAAAATGTGGTAAAACCCTTTTCTAAAAATCAAGTTTACGCGCAACTGAACAGTTGCGTACCTAAGTGCAAAGTGATCAATGAATAAATTACTTCTCTCACCTTTTGTTGGGCAGTGATCATTAAAAATGTCTGAATTTTTTTAAAAGAAGCATGAACGCTGCCGACACAGGACCAATTCATAAACTTACATTGTAAATTGAACCCCACACTAAAAACTTAGAGGCGTGTGGAGGAGGTAAAAAAAACAAAAAAAGTACTGCAATATATATACATTTTGTCTGAATTTGGTAAGGAACGGTAAAAAATTATGCCCTGGGGGCCCATGTTCACACACACAGAAATTTGCCACCCGCTATAAGGACGAACAAGAAGAAATAATGAATAAAACGGAAAGGGATTCAAACTTGAGTTTTTTACCACGTGCTTCTTTTATTTTTGTAAAAAAATTTTCTTCATGAAATCCAAATCTTATATTTGTAAACAATACATAACATTGTATTATTAAAAATTGTATTTGTTTTGTATTATCTGTATTGCGGTTGTAATAATATCAATTGTAATTCTTCATTTGTGTTTGTAATGCCCTCACAACAATTTTGGATGCAAAACTACCTGAGCATCAAGCATTTGTTTTTTTTTGCTTTTTTATATGCTAATTTTAATTTTGAAATTATGGCAGAAAGATGGGGCTGAGTTTTACATTATAGTTACATTGTAAATAGTGTTGCATACTGGGGTGTCCTGGACTTGGATAGAAAGGAAACTCGAAGACTTGCTTATAAAAATATCTGGACATATTTTTATTACACAACATACATTTTTGTCGGCCGGCGAGTGAAGAGTCGGAGAGAGATAAGGATAACCGCCACTCTGTCCCCAACAGGGACAGCGGTCTTCTGCCTTTCGGCTGATGTCTGTCTCTTCTTTGAGTGTCAAGATTTCTGTCCGCCCCCGCTCTCTGTTCGGGTCTGCTTTATAGTTTCTCTAACGCCTACGCAGTGTCAATCACCGGTCCCCATTTCCTGTTTTGGACAACGACGCAATATACCTATTTCCTAAGGTGATTGGGGTCACTTACATTTCCGCACAAGTTTCTGACCCCAGGATAACCTTTAGATATTATAACAATAGAACCCCCTTGTAAAATATGAGAAAAAGTTTTTTTTTGTAAAATAAAAAAAGTACTTTGAGATATATTAAAAATACATGTTCTGTCTTAATTTGGTGAGAATCAGTCAAAAATTATGCCCTGGAAGCTTGCGTACATACAGAGTTTTTTGAGCCGCTAACAGAAAAAAAACAAGTGACGTAACTTAAGAATTTTTACTATGCACTTCGCTCTTGATAAATGTATATGTTCAGAATATTATTGCTTAGTAATTAAGTACTTAGCAGGAGATATATGCACGTATTTTTGAGCAGCCATGATCTTATTTAAAATTTTATTCAATATATCTTTGCCTATTTGCTTTTTATCTAAATCAGTATCATTTGAACCTGTAGAACAGAAGTTATAAGGCATTTTTTTTCTTATGTGATATAATATTCTGATCTTGGTAATCAAATCATATCTTGGCAATAATGTCTTTTTAAAAGAACAAAAACTTAAAATTTATACAAATTGTATTCTGATGAACATACATGTCATTAATATAATTTAAAAATGATTTCAAGTTTTTGGTACATGGGGTTCTCATATGAAGGTTTTGCTCAAACACTTTGAGTTTTGTTAAATTTTATAATTCTTATGATGGTAACTTTCTTTTGTAAATTGCCTTCAAATGTTTAAAAATCTAATCCAG
The DNA here is from genome assembly GCA_006491835.1 of Architeuthis dux. NCBI lineage: Eukaryota > Metazoa > Mollusca > Cephalopoda > Oegopsida > Architeuthidae > Architeuthis > Architeuthis dux. The sequence continues at coordinate 1,216,642 of VCCN01003999.1, forward strand.
AAGATTTTTCAATTAATGCTATTTTTTGAAATATTAAAGGTACCAAAAAATAACTTATAAACATTTTTTATTCATCTTTAACCATTTAAATTTTAGATTTCCTAAAAATGCTCATACCAAACAAAAAATTACTGATTTTATACTTGATTGTAACTGATTATTTGCAAGAATTATGAAGCCATATTTAATATCTTTCTATCACTTAAGACAACTTTAAGAAATTATTTTTATTTAATTAGAAATAACTTTGGTCCTACTCTAGGTAGAGATATAATTGTTTTTTGCTGAGTTAAGCTTCTTTTTAAAAAAATATGTATGTATGAACAAAATTGAAAAAGAATTTCAAGCGTGTAAGCGACATCTGATTTGAAAAAATGTATGGTAGACAATGCAGTACACATATAGTTGAGTGGAAAAAAATAAACCAGATTAAAATGTACGACAGCATAAACAAAAAACAGAATAAAATATATTAAAAATACAGGCGGTAAATATTTTTTCATCATTTTACTATATCTAATTATTCATCCTTGTTATAATATTTTTATATAAGTTTCAGTCGAATCAAGACAAAAAATATGCATTTAAAAAATTTATAAGATATCGGAATAAATCGATAAAAATGATGAAAAATATTTTTACAACATAATATTGAGTGAAAAAATTTGTTTTTCACAGATCAAAAGCCTGAATGATAATTAATCGAATAAAACTAAAAAATTCTGAAAAGAAAGTTATTTTACTTAATTTTCCTGTTTTTTTAATCTCAAAGTAAGAGTTCCGTTCCAGCAGTTCCTGGATATTATTCTAGTATCTCCAGGGATATATCTGTAAAATGTGTAAAAATCAACGAAAGCATCATTATATAAAATAGATAAATCAAACTAATATAAGGTGGGGTAGGAATCATATGAAAAAAATTGTTCTTTGAAATTTGGAATGGATAATTAGTTTTGTTTAAATCCATTTTGTTCATACCTAAAATTATGCAAACTTCAAATATGTTGATTAATTTGGACATTTCAATTATTAATTTAAATAAACATCCCTAGTAATGTTTGTTTCATTCTAAAAGATGTAGTCCTAAAAAATCTTAAAGTCTGTTTTTGAGAACAGAAAAACGGTTGTCTGTGCTTTATAAATAGCATGTTGTTAATTTTTTTTTTTCAGCCGGATCCATTGACTGATCCTTTAGGGATAAGCAACCCATCCTCTAGTGGAATATTCCCCCCCAGCAGCCAAGTACAGTTAGGGCGGTCAGTGAGTACAGACACAGGGCTCCCACAGCATGCACCCCCCTTGCAGCATGCTGGAGAAAAAAGGAGGGCCAGCTCAGAACAGGTTGCTAGTCCTTCAAAGCGAATAGCTTTCACTTACCGGTAAGTCATTGTTAACTTCTTTCCATTTTCATTCTATTGTTTAAAATGATCCTTGCTTTTAGAGAATTAGGGCATCGTGTGTGGAGCAGCCTGCCATAATTGTCATGTAAAATAATTTTATGTCCGTCGTACGAAACTATGGCTTCAAAGTATTTTGGTTACTTCTCTTCAGTATTGCCAATTTAGATATTTTATATCTAAATTTAGATAATTCTAAAGAGCGGAAGTCAAGGGAGACAATTTGAGAAACTATGAAGAAAGATCTATAATCAAAGATGTTCTATTTCTTGAGAACCGTTGATACAAAAAACTTCAAACTTGACCCTGCGCTGCCTTGTGTGCTGACTAATATATCTGGCGAATGTCAACTTCGTACAATGGCCAGTTGTTGAGTAATTGTGGTGCATACAGACACACACACACACTTATACAATTGTAGTTACAGTAGTTAATCATACTGCATATTTGTGTAAATATTGGAGTGTTAAGATTGCCCGGCATCCTATATACATATTGTACAAATAAGTATCTTGATTAATTGATTGATTATTGTACAAATAAGTATCTTGATTAGGTTTGTAACTTTTCAAAATTGATTAGTTTTTAGATTCATATTCATCATCGTTCCTTTCTTTGATTCTGTTAAGTTGAAATTAGATTCATAATTCTTGTCATACTAATTTATGTTTCCCACTGCCACTGCTGCTACTGCAATAAATATAGTTAGTGTGTAGCTGAAAAGTGATTACTTAGTTAAGTGAATTCCTTCCTATTGAGACTAGTGACTTTCTTGTAGTGTAAAGTTTACAACTAGGAATAGTCAAGCAAATCTTTACAATTATTATAATCAATGTTATCACTATTTTCCCTATGACTAATAGTATAGGTGTGTAACCAGTATTACTATCTATTGTTACTATTATTAATTCAGTTACAAAGATTGTTGATATCAATAGAAAATTACATGCTAAAGAAATAGTAGAAAGGAGTTGTTTCATAAATGGAAAATATTTTTTTTTAATAGTATTCTATAAAAAAAAAAAAAACTAATTCTCAAAAATATTGAATATCAATCTTTTTTCAAAAAACAATGAAGAAATCTTTTTTCAAAAATCAATGAAGAAAAAATAGAATGCATGAAGAAAAAATAGAATGCATGAACATGTAAGCACTTATTTATCATTGCCAGTTTATTTACTTATATAGCTACTTATGGATCTGTACAACAGTAAGATTTCTAATCACTGAATCCTTTTATAACTTTGTTATTTTGTCATTTTCTACATTAGTCCGTTTTGGAACTTTGACATCACCTCCAATGTGGTCATATATGAACGAGCTCCGTGTCCACTGCCTCCTGTTCTACCTGAAGTTGAATACCAGCGAGCTCAGCTTGTCATCAAACTGAGGATGCATTACCAGGAACTTTGTTTCACACGAGAAGGTAAATCAACAAATTTAGTCTGTATCTACTTTGCTCTTTCATAATACCTTCTTCCTAAAGAAATTCATCCAACCCTCCCTCCTCATATCCAGAAACAAATCACTACGCATGACTGGAAGGTGATACAAATGTTCTGTATATAAACCCCAGACAGACAGAAATGAGTTGTCGAACTACCGAGAATTACACAGGATTTTCGATCATTAGTGTTAGAACAAGCGTACATTATGCAACCCCCCCCAGTCATCTTTTTGTTTATGCAACCCCCCAGTCATCTTTTTGCTATTTGGGGGGATTGATCCCTTGTTCATTTCTTAGTTATACATACAGAGTATATTATAGGATTGCAATCTGTGTGGAAAAAAGAAATTTCATTACGTACCAGGCGATGGGGGAAGTGAGATCTCTGACCTTCAGACCAGTGTCAGGGGAAAAGCTGGCCTGAGTTATTTGAATGTTTTTATAGATAGCAGAACTCCCGGAAGTCCAGAAACAAATCACTACGCATGACTGGAAGGTGATACAAATGTTCTGTATATAAACCCCAGCCAGACAGAGATGAGTCGTCGAACTACCGAGAATTACACAGGATTTTCGATCATTAATGTTTGAACAAGTGTTCATTATGCACCCCCCCCCCCCGTGAGTTTCGTTACGATAACTGCTCTCTCTAGTTACTAGACAAGAGACCAGAAAGTCTTAGGTCGCGGAATAGGGAATTTTTTCGCAAACAAATGTTATACACGGTGACATTGATAGACACAGTAAGAGATTTTGCTTCTTTTTGTCCTGACGGCTTCCAAAAGTTAACTGTGTTCTTTGGATTTTGGATCTCTTCCCCCTCCCGCGTCGGAAATAGTTACTCAGTAACAAAAATATTTCCAACAATCTGTTACATCATGGCAGCCATTAAGAATATCGAGATCATTCTGAACTGAATCACTGGTATCAAAAATTCTGAGAGTCCTGTGGGGAGTGGAGGAGCAATTGACATTTTATGGGTCACTTGCCTATTTTTTTGACAAGAAATAAATTAAGTGTTGGGTACCAAAACCGAAGCATCACACATTCTTCTTTTTTCATCATTAGATTTTCACACAGGAAAGATATGATTTTGGTCGGGGGAGGGGTCTCCGAGACAAAGTCATATGTGTCCTAGTATGGATTTCTGTTTCCTAATTGTTTTATGCTGATACAGGTTTAAGTGTTATTTTTATAACTTAGCTTTTAATTATTTGTTAAATGCTTGAAAAATCATTTCCTTACTTGCTATTGTTTTTCAATTTAGGAATTGATGCTCCAACCGAATCCTTCAATCGCTGGTTAATGGAGAGGAAAGTGTGTGACCGAGGACATGATACAATGTTACCAAGCAATTGTGTCCAAGAAGTGTCACAGTCAATGTATCGAGAGATCATGAATGACATCCCAGTCAAGCTGCACAACCCCAAATATTCTGGAGACGTCAAAAGACAACTTTTTAGATATGCAGATGCAGCCAAAAATATGATTGAATTCAAGTATGAACAACACTTTATTATTATTATTATTATCGGATGAAGTATTGTAACACATTATTTTTATTAAATTTGATTAATTTTTTACCATTCATCTTAATTTTAGTTGTTTTTATACAACTTTCAATGAAGTTTCAGCATAAACTGGACTCCCTCTGGTAAAGAGGGGTGTGAGTTCGATTCTCACCAAAGGTTTACTCTTTCTTTCCGATTGCGCTGTTATTTGTTGCTATAAAAACAATGGCCCGAATTGAAAGTAGTATAAAAACAACTAAAATTAAGATGAAGGTAAAAACTCGTCAAATTTAATAAAAACTAGCATTCCAAGGGAAATTATGAATCACCGCCACCCATATATGCTGTGTTGGGTGTGATCAATGAATAAGTTACTTCTCTCACCTTTTGTTGGGCTGTGATCACTAAAAAAGGTCTGAATTTTATTTAAAGAATCTACAGAAACCATGTGTTTATAAATTGCTGTTTACATGTTAATATGACATCTATTGATATCCAGTCCATTTTGTTAGTGATCAACCCCTATGGTTGCTAAGTTGACTCTGGTAGAGAATTTTCTATATGGTACCTTCAATATAAATCCTTTCAATATAGTAGTCTTTTTTTTTACAAAGTTTATACTGTCATTTAATGTTCATACTTTGCCACAAGCAATAAACAAATCATTTTCTGTATTTATTGTTGCTTTTGTGTTGCAGAAATGTCACTTCTGACAGCAAAAAGGTTGTTAAATGGAATGTGGAAGACATGTTTGCATGGCTTCGTCAGCCACACACTGCCACTTTTGAAGAATATCTGGTAAGTAATAACTCTTATTAATTCTCTACGCAATATCTTCAGTAAACAAGTATACCCTACTTGTTCGCTTTACACCACTTAACTTTTATGAAAGACCTACAATAGTACAGCCCCCCCCCTCCAAAATGGCGTAAAGCACAGCATTACATTAAATAGTTGCTTCCCTTAGAACTTGTGCACTAGTGTATAAAAAGGTTAACTGTTTGTAATTATGGGGATGCCACTCACAAGATCATTAACACATTGACTCTGGACGGTTTTTGATGATTCCATCTCCCAGGATGGCAGGAAAATTGTGTAATATTTTTCCTGTAAAGTGTTGTTACTAATGGTCACAGTTTGGGTGTGTCTACAGTTGATGTACATCTGCGGCACGGTTGATGTACATCTACGTTCTCTGTCCGCAGAATGGATTCTTTCATTCATAAGACGGATTATGTATATATATATGTACCTAAGTATTATATCTATCAAACTCTAACCAATCACATTTTCGACCCTAGCCAATCAGAACGCACAATTTGGCAATAATGAATAGTTCCAAATGGAAAATTATTCTTTCTTGGATTTTATATTCATTAAATCAGAAACGGCTGGTTTTACCAAATTGTCTCCGCGAGAAATTGTCAAACTCCTGTCCAAGTCAGAGGTTGGAGTTGACGTGGTCTTTTTACTGTAACAACAACAATCTTCACTTAATTTAGGGGAGTAAACACTTCACTGTTTGTCTCTCCCGTCCAAAACAATATATAAAATCAGCATTTTCCTACATCCAAGTGATCAGTAGGCAGCTCTCTTACTGACTGAGCCAAAC
>VCCN01003999.1:1223364-1235009 GCA_006491835.1 Architeuthis dux
ATAATTGCATATTGATTTCAATAAATTTCTGATTTCTGATTTGTTGTAAATGAAAATCCTCCCCTTGCACCCACAAAACCTTTATAACATTGAAACATTTGAACAGGGTTTTAAAAGGTGGTTGCTATTGACTCGATTTTGGTGATTTTAACACTTCTATGAATGTTAATGTCATTTAGGAACGTCTCGCCCACCTGAAGCGTCAGTGCCAACCACATCTCACAGAAGCAGCCAAGACCTCAGTGGAAGGTATCTGCAGCAAGGTTTACAACATGTCGTGTGATATAGTCAAGAAGCTACACGAGAAACATTGGGAAATGATGAAGGAACATGGCATTCAGGGTAATGTTTACATTAGTGTGCCTTTTCTTTTTCATAATTTATCAAACCTGTTGTGTACTATACCAACTTTTGTTCAGACTTTTCTTCCCATCTTTGATGTTGACACAACGTTTCGGCCGATTCATTCTATGCCCTTCTTCAAGTGTTATATGTGATATCCGTAAGGAAAGAGTCTCTTTTTATTGGTCTCTTTCTCCATTGGTGCGAAGCAAAAAACAATATCAAACAGAATTTAAATGTTTCACCTGAAGAAGGCCGTAGAATGAATCGGCTTAAATGTTGTGTTAACATCAAAGAAGCGAAGAAGAGATTAGATTGTCTGAAGTTGGTATGTTAATGACTCTTCTCAAAGTTATAGACAATGTTGTGTACTACTCACTCTGTTTCTAGTTACCATTTCCTATAACTGTATGTGTTGTTTAGTGGTAGTAGTAGTGCCCTTATGCTGGGTACAGCATAAGCCATTCCTGCCCAGGCTTCACATATCACAAGTTTCTCAGATAGATTCTATCATGTATAGAACTGAAGTTGATTGATTGATTGACTTGTTTAGCTGCATATCAACCCTTGATAGGTCATTTAATGCCGAAATCAGTTTATAATCCCCAAAATAGTGTCTTGCGACTTTGGTAAACGGTTATTTTTTTAAATTAGAGTCTTGCGACTTTGGTAAACAGTTATTTTTTTAAATTAGAGTCTTGAAGTTATGCCAATTTATTACTATAAGGCTGTTGGCTACAAACTGCATTGAATCATTATATTTCCTCATCTTTGGTCTGTAATGGATTAATGATTTATTTATCAATAGAAAGACACCTGTATTAGTAGTAAAGTAGTGCCCTTACGCTGGCTATGGCAACAGCCAATCCTGCCCAGGCTTCACATATCACAAGTTTCTCTGTCTTGGCTAGTTCTTCAAGGTTTGCGATATGTGAAGTAGACTTAGAGGTGACAAGCACCCAAGGTGGCATCTCTCAGTTCACCATATTCTATTTTACCCATATTGAGGAGAGAAGAGATGGATTCATGCCTTTCCAGTCGGAGTTTGGGCTCTGGTCGCTGTGTCCATTTTCTGCGCTGCTAACTGGCACTTCCTTGTGTTGTTTGTCTTTATGATAAATGTAGTTGATACCAGGAATGTATATTGACTTTGTAATTCATATTTCTTTCTTTATTTAAAAGCAGAAAAAAAATTCTAATACTAAAACTTATTAAATTACTTCTTTTCACTGTGTATCTTTTTTTAGTTACTGTTGCACTAGGTTTGTGAGAAATTGATAGTAAACTTGGTAATGCTTCAGATGAACAGTGACCCTATAATTCTAGTATATGGATAAAAATAGGATAAAAACAGTGTGACTTTGGTAATCATTGAAGTTGGAATTTATTAAATACGCACAGTCAACCTGTGCATATTTAATAAACCCAGACCCATTTCTACTTGAAAGAACATTATGTGGGATTCTTAGTAGGCAAACTGACCCAAAGTCATGTGACTGCACCAAGTTGTTCAGTAGATGTCACTTAGTCATACCTGTAGAGTCTCACGCATTTTGATACATTCTCACGGTTTCACGCATTAATGGAAAATTCTCACACATTTTATGAAAGGTGAGAAATTTTATAAAAAGTGAATTTTTAAAAAGTGTTAACCTTTTGGTTAGTGATTAACAATTGTTGGTTGTTTATTTGTATGTATTCAGTATATTTTTTACAGAACTTAGGAACTCAAATTATTTTTACAGATCACATACAGAACTTTTGAAACACATTTTAAGTTGGGGCTGGGGTACGATTCTCACTCATTTTCAACATTGAAACTTGACAGGTATGCTTAGTACACTTCATGAGTTAAAATCAAGGATAAAATATAATATTATATAAAAGACTGCAGATCAATTAAATTGTAAGTGACACCGGTGTCACAGTTGGTTCTTATGGTTTGACAAGCTTCGGATCTAGCCATTGCCAGACTACAGAAAATTGACTTTTAAGACCCATTTTTTCAACAAAAAACTTTAAGATTTGCTCCTTTTGTTTCTTTAAATCACACGCAGTAGATGATCTGACCCCATAGTACTCATACAAACTCTTTACAGAAGTTCATTTTTCTAATTTTTTCAGCAACTCCACCTTTTCAAGCTTAGATAATGTTTTATGCTTATGCTTTTTAGCACAACATCATCTGCTGCAGCTCTCGGTCAACATACTGAAGGGCTAAAATACAGCTGAATGTATGTAATTAACAGGGCTGTGTCACCAAAACACTTAGCTGCAGTCTAAACAAAGTTTGGTGCCTTAGTGCTGCTAACGGCGCAAGCCTGGTGGCAGATTCACAAATGTGCTGGACTATGGGAGTTGCCGGATCACAGGATGCCAGTTTAAAGAGGTTCAACCTGTAAAAGCTATTGTCTGTTTTGATATGCAGAAGAAATATTTATAGTTTCTGGGAGATCTATTCCTTTCTAATTTGTGTTCCACCCCTTCTGGCAGATAATAGCAATCTATCCCTGTCTTGAGTGTCTTACTGAAAATCATAAAAATCTATCAACCAGTTCTATAATGCTTTTTGTATGGCTGTCAATGATCTTTAACTTGGCCCATACTTGCCAAATCTCTGTGTTTCGTTGCTGGCTTGCTTAATGTAGGCTCAGAAAATTTCTGCAGTTTTGATTCCCATTAATGATTATCTTATTTTTTCTTCTTGCAGAGGTAACCACACCTAAAGATCCTCCTACCAAACGCAAAGTCATGTGTTATTCTGTTGTAATGTGTGTACCCGCTCCTCGATTAGCCCAAGTTGAGGTCCAAACAGATAATGATGTGACAACTTTGAGATACAACAATGACAAACAGAAGATAAGCTCATCACATTTTCACAAACTGGTAAGTTGATTGATTGTTATTTTATCACTCTACCTTGAAAGGAGAATTGTTAATGGTGTGAACTGAAAGCTTTTTTTCAATGCTTTATTAGGTTAAAAAATGAATAAAATATATATATATTAGTAGTTGTATTATAACAAATACAAATCATATATAAGAAATCTGATATATGTCGTTGAAAATATTTAATCAGAGTGCTCGACATATGAAAAAATTAATATTATAATTAACACTATCATTTGGAGCTAATATTCCATATTGAAACATATATATATATATATATATGCACACACACACACACACACGGTGTGTGTTGGTTTGTTTGTCCTGTGGTCACACAAGGGAAATAACTCTCGTAATTCTATGCAAGAGTTACTTCCCTGAAGAGACTTTCATTATTTTGTTATTTGTAAGAGAAATATGATTGTACACAATAACTTCAGTGTACATACCATGGCCAAAGGGGAAAGGTGTATGTATGTGTGGGCTGGGGTGTGTAATGTGTTGATGGTGATGATGATTTGTTGGGTTTGAGTGTTAAAAACAGGAACATTAGGCAAGAAGATACTTTTTTTATCAATGATAATTTATACATAAAAAATGTATTGCTCATAATTATTTGAACAAGCAAAAAATCTGTTTTTATTTCTGGAGATTGCAGTTTGGCAACTCTTCCATATAACAATGTGAGTTCACTTTTTCAATCTCCTTGAAAAATTCTGAACAAGATTTTAGGAGGATAGAAACAAAAAAACTTGCTTTTTTTTCATTTAACAATTTAATTCTATTAAAAAAAAACATTTTCCAGAAATTTAGCATTCAGAACCACAAAACATGAGTAAATGCATGCCTTGTTATGTTGATTGCAACAGATTTGGTTCTTCTTGCGTAGTGTGTGTGTGTGTGTGTGCGTGTGCGATTTGTTATGAACCATATTCACTTTTCCATTTAATTTATTTCAGGAGCAACTTTACAGTTTAAATTGTCGAGATGACCCTAAATTTGAGAACTTCTTGGCCAGGGTTTGGTGCTTGTTGCGTAGATATGAAGTAAGTGTTACTCCTATAAATTTAAGCATCTACAGTGGATTCCCACATTTTGGTCCCTATAAACAGTTGTTCCCTTTAAACAGATTTGCATAAAGAAGACAAAACTATAGATTACATTTGATTCTGTTCTTGCACAAAGCATCTTAGCAAGAAAGTGCTATTGTTTATCATCTCTCTCTTTTTTTACAGTGTCTAAACTTTTTGGGGGAGAATGTATTGTTAATCACTGCTACCCATAACACTGGTTTATTGCTGGGTTTATGTTATTCATGTGCTCTGATATTTATATGTATCTATCTATGTATCCGGACTTTGCCGAGCCCTAACTGTTGAAATTTTGCACACACTCCCCTCAGTTTCATCTCAGAGATTTTGAAAATGTTTTTTTTTTTTTTTTTTTTTGAAAATTCCCCCCAACTAGGTTTTAAGAGGGGGTTCAATATGCAATGTAAGTTTATGCTAAATTGGTCACAAGTTTGTGCCCGCTTGTTTTTTTGAAAATTCAAATCCGAAAAAATCTTAGTTCATCTATTGAGTCTGTTTAAATTCAGATCCGCTTCATCTCAGAGACTTACCCAACATAGGCATCGGAACCTCTGCCTTCAGACTTGCTCGATTTCCAAATCTGATACTCTTCCAATTCCTGTGTTATGTAAATCTCTGAGATGAAACTCTGATTATCTCGCCTACTGACCAAATCTGGCAACCCTGATTCACATATCTCATTTCGCTATTTGACTATTGTGTTTTTTCTTCTTCTTTGTTTCAGACTTTTTTTGGGATCAAAACTAAAGAAGGTTTCAGCATGCAGGCAGCCCTTCCCATTTCTGTGTTCCAATGTTTGAATCGAACATTTGGAGTGACATTTGAATGCTTTGCATCTCCTTTAAATTGTTATTTCCAACAATACTGCTCAGCATTTACAGATACAGATTGTTACTTTGGCTCACGTGGGTAAGTTTTCACATCTTCATTGCAAAATCTACTTATCTATCTTCCATATTTGTCCATTTCTTTATCTGTTGTTACTCTTTCTCTCTTCCTACATTCATGGTACCTTACTTATCTATCCCAATTTATTTGTATGGGTAGATATTCACCTATCCATCTTTTATCATTACCTGTTCATCTTTCTGCAATACCTTCATGGTGTTAATATCCCCCCTCTCTCTATCATTTCTCTCCTTTTATGCCTACTTTGTAAAAAAAGAAATCTTAGTTCATCTATTGAGTCTGTTTAAATTTATCTCCCACTTGTAGAGACTTTTCTAACTACAGCCACTGAATGGCTTTTTTATATTTGTACATTTGGTTTTCATGATGTTATGTGAAATAACTTTATTGTTAACAATTTTTTATGCTACTATGTGCTTTCATCTTAATATTAGAAACCGTCAACCAAAACTGTCAACATAGGTTTCTTTTAGTTTTCAAATTGGTCTGCCTGCCTGGCTTGCTATGTATCACTTATACTAGCTGCACCAGTGGAGCTAGAGGGCTGAAAATTTCAACATTTACTCCTTATTATGCCTAGAAAAAACCTTTTTTAAAAAATTAGTGGCGGTTTCAATTTGCCATGTAAGTCTATGCTAAATTGATCCGCTTGTTTTTTTGAAAATTCAGACTTTTTTAGTGATCACTGCCCAACAAAATGTGAGAGAAGTAACTTATTCATTGATCACCCCTTTTTCCTATTTTTAATTGATCACCCCGAATGCTGCCAAAAGATGCTGGTCACATGACTGTTTCTATTGAGTGACTAACCAGACCTGTTTTTGTTGCTTTTTTTATCGCAAGGTAAATAGTAGTATAAAAAGAATTGTTAATAATGATTTACAATACTTCATCTACTAAAAATAAATAAATAAACTTTATTGTTCTTTTTCATTAATTTTCTATTAGAAATTCTTAATTTTATTGTTTGTCATTTCAGTTCCATTCTTCAGTTCCATCCACTTAGTGGTTCTTTTGAAGCTAACCCTCCTTTCTGTGAAGAACTCATGGAATCAATGATTGATCATTTTGAGGTAGGAAAAAGTTCATTCCATTCCATTAGACCAGTTTAATAAAGACAATATTCTTGCCGGCCCCGTTGGCTGGGGCCTAGAATACGCCAACTGCATCCCCTGCAGAGGGGTAAGACTCCCCCAAACAGGGGCCACCTGTTCTTTCACCAAAGTCGCAAGACTATTTAAAAAAAGAAGCTTTCACCAAAGTCGCAAGACTCTATTTAAAAAAAGAAGAAAAGAAAAACCTCTGACTTTCGGAATTTTAAACTGATTTCAGCATTAAATGATGCATCAAGGGTTGATTTGCGGCTAAACAAATCAGACCAACAGCTCAGCTTCTTTTTTTTGCTAAATAAATGTAAATTAAAAAAATATGAAAAGCCCCTGACTAACCCTAATCTTAGGTTGTTATCTCGATAAAATAATAGCAGCCGAGTTACCAAAATATCCTTAACTTTTTTTTAATTTACATTTATTTAGCAAATAAAAATATGGTGACTATTACAGCTATAATTATTTGGTGTATTTGGGACTAACTAAAAAGACCCAAAATGAGTACCTAAGCTATTCCTCTGGTAATTGGAGCTCCCATTACTAAAGGCATAAAATAAATTACTATTAATAAGCACTTGTAATTGAATAGATGGTAACAACAGTTATTCTGATCACTGTATTATCAGAAAACACTGAAAAAAAATTTAATTATTCATTAAAATAAAACACTAAACACGTTTAAGAGTTAAGTCTTTAGAGTTATGATTGTTACTTATGCCTAAATGAATACAGTTATACAATGTCAAAACTAATAAGATTAGTGCATCAACATAAACACTGCTTTGTGTCTTAAATCTGTAGATAAAGGTTATAAATTGAATAATGATAATAAATAAAAAAAATTTCCATAAGAATATTTAACGCTTCACACACTGAACTACTCAATGTTAAAAACAGCCATAAATAAAAACTATAACTATTAAATTTATTCAAAGCTATTACAATCTGTTTTTTTTTGAAGGGGGAGAAAATCATTCATTTTAAAGACAGGAGTTATCTCCATTTTAAGCGCGTATTCTGGGAGTCTACCGAAAAGAGAAAAGGAATCCCTTGAAATAAAAACCCAGAACAAAAATATGAGGACCAATTATGTGAAGTCAAAAATTAGTAAAATAGCAAATGTCATCAGTGTTAAAAAGAAGAGATAGTGAATCATATAATAAGTGAATGCAGCAAACTCGCTCAGAAAGAGTACAAAAAAAAGACATGACTTTGGGGGCAGTAATCCACTGGGAACCATGCAAGCAGCTTGAGTATCAAGTAAAAAAAACTTCATATAGCTCATCGCAAATAAATTTCCTTTTATTTAAGACTATTTCAAAGACAAGACTTTTCTTAAATTAAATTAAAATAAAACAAAAACTGTATTATTTTTAAAAATATTACATAGCTGATTTTTTTGTTTGAACAGCCTGTTGCTAGTTATATTTACTAAAATAAACTATTAAAATAATTTTAGGATGATCAATCATGTGTCACAAAACTGTTGAACAGAACTATGTCGGTTATGATTTTCATTTTAAAATGATGTTTATGCCACAAATTTATTTAGTTTTGTCTTTGAAATAGTCTTAAATAAATGGAAATTTATTTGCGATAAGATATATGAAGTTTTTTTTACTTGATACGCACTTTCATCTTTCTCTTTTTTGTTGTTTTCTAACCTTGTCTTGCGCGATTGAAAACAATTTTTAAGTGAGGGATTATTTTCGTCTATGTCCATGTATTCAAGGGGAATAACTTTTTTGTCTTAAATCTTTGGACCCTACTATTGTATGTGTACCCAATAATGATAGTAATAATCTTTTAAACTGAAACTATTTTGAAATTTAAAATATATTTATTTTCTTTTGATTGAAGTAGATGTAATAATACACATTTTCAGAAGGACATGAAACTAGAAATAAAAATATTCATATACAAGTTCAGCACAATTTTCATATTAAAATCTGTGAATACTTTCAACTCATAACCCCCCCCCCCCTATTTTATAATAAACACAACTTACACACAAGAATATATGCTTTTTAGCACTAGAATTGACAAAAGATTAAAGTAAAAAAAAATGAAGAAATTTACCACGGAAACAATAAATAAAAAATTCATAAAGAATAAGACAGAAGACATCTTACTAATATTAGGTGAAAAACAAATAAATTGTTTTTAAAGTTAATTTATGATTAATTAGAATTATTTGGGTTTATTTTTTATAAAATTTCTTTATCTAGATGTTTAAAAAAAAATCTTAAACGTGCTCTGCTCAAGGTTATGACTTTTATTTTTTTTATTAAAAGACTCAAGAGAAGATTAATGGTTCAAATAGGATAAATGAAAATGGATTTTAAATGGGGGAAAATACTTAATCTTTCAACATTATTTTTAGTCAAGGTTCCTACAAATACTTTCAAATTATTCTACATATGTATCTATTTTCTTGTGTATCATGCAATTATTAATTATCATTTCTTCTTCTCTCCTATCAGAGTTTGTTATCAGAAGCAACAGAACCACTCTCCTTCATTATTTTTGTACCAGAGTGGAAAGATCCTCCCACAGAGTTTCTGATTAGATTAGAGACCAGCAAGTAAGTATAATTTCATCTTCAATTCAATTAATATTGTAATCAATATTGAATTTTTACAGTATTGAGAAACAGTGATGAAATTACAAAATTCTATTGATGTAGCATAATCAGAATAAATATATTTATTACAATAATGTATTTTACCTTTCTTTCGTGCATAAAATAGTAGGTTAATAATACCAAATATAAAAACAACTATTATCTTTCAAAGAAACAATTGAACTCCTTGTTGCTTATGTTGTTAACACAATGTTTTAGCTGTTCCATTCTATGGCCTTCTTCAGGTGTACTATCCAAATGTAGTGGTGGTAAACAGAAAATTATTATTAATTGGGTCAAATTGGAAGTGTTGAATACAAAATGAATTTCAATGTGTTTTTCATAAAAATAATCCTGTCAAGTCTTTTAAAAATGTATTTCTGGCTTAGAATATAAAATATTTAGCATGGTTTTCCATAGTAACATTGTTGACATCTTGAATGACTGAGTAGATCCTCCATAGAAAAAAGTAACCATCAGATAATTGGATCAAGGTTCAAACCTCATCAAGCGTAGTGTGTTCTGTATTCACACTCTTAATATACACTTGAATATTTCTTTCATTCATTTATAAACTTAGTCAAAAAGTTATAATTTATTGTAATGATGAATATATGACTTCATGTTTAAATTTATCATTTTTAGGTTGTTAAATTCAACATATCATTGGTATGAATTATATTTAATGTGAATAAACATTTTTCTTATGTTCTTGATGTTCCAACAATCTGATTAATATTTGGTGATTTTTGGAAGACAATAACAAAATATTGTGGGGATTTTATATCGGTCAAGAATATTCATTCTAATCACTAATCTGCTTTATTGCTCTTTGGTAAAGAACAATGATTTACTTTTATAGATACATGCATGTGTATATTATATTACTAACTACAAATATCTTGCAGAGATTTAAATTATCTCCCTTGATTTGGCACGGACTCTCCCATTTATCTCCCTTGTGTTATACGTATTTCCTAAGCGTAGAATAACTTAGTTTTTAGCACAAGGCTACAGGTACGGGGCACCCATGACCGGCCCACCCATTAGGCGAATCCAGACAGTCGCCTAGGGGCGCATTTCAAACTGAAAAAAGGTTGTTACAATACAACTGTGACACATGAAACCCTTGTGCAAATTTCAATTCTCACCTGGGGCGCACAAAACCCTTGCACCGGCACCCAGTGAGGATCGATTTCACTACTTGGTATTAATGATCTGCAAGACCCGCTTGCCAACCACTACACCACGGTGCTTCTGTAATATAGACGATGTCTGTATAAAATATCTATTATTGATATAAATAATTCACATTCATTATATCTTTTAGAGATACATGCATGTGTATATTAGTAAGCATTATATATACATATGTATATATTAAAAATATTACGTTAATTTGCTGAATATCAAGTGACTATATTTTTACTTGGCACTTTCAGGTTTACTCAAAAGACAGTCGTCCTTCCAGCCAAGCAGCATGAATATAGAAGTGGTTTTCAGCATATTTGTTCCAAGTAAGTACTTGATGTTTTTTGTTCATTTGCTTTGCTGCAAAATCTACAACCTCTCTATGTTTGGGATCTTTTGGTATTTGCAGTTATTTTTTTTTTATAACTCATTACTAGAAGGTGTGATTGGCGTAGTGGTTACGGCGCAGACAATGGAATCGGCAACCCAAGTTCAAACTCTGGTTGAGGCTGTTTGTGTTCACTTCACACTAATACCCTTGGAAAAGGCATGCATCCGTTACTTCTCCCACCAGCTAGTGCTAAAATAGCAGGGCAGATTGGACTCTCTAGCCTTGGGAAGGCAACCAGTCTAGGAGAAGGACAACTCTGATTCCAAACCAGGGCATTTCAGGATCTCCATACACTTCGCCCAGGCATGTTCCCTGGAGGGGACACTCCAGTGTCGTTCCAGTGTACATTCATTAGGGTTGCCATATCTGAACATTCCAAAAAGAGGATGATCCCGGTCACTGTCATAGTTTTTAAAACATGTATATAATATACTGACAGTGGTTAGATTATGGTTGAAAATTGCTAAAATGTCTTTAAAAAAGGCCATAAGAAAAAAATGATATACTTTCAATATTACATTTATGGCTGTAATATACAAAGAATTGTGACTGACAAACAAGAAAAAGCAGTACATGGCACTACATGCTACCCCTAAAACTGCTAAGTTGACAATACACCCTGGTGTTTTTCTACTTCTGTTTTTATTTTAGTAAAGCATTCTGAAATCATCAAATTATGTTTCTTCATTTGTGGTATCATCATTTTTTTCTAAGTGTCTTCTCAGATATACCAAGAATTTACGCTTGTTTATAGAAAATTCAGACTTTTTTTTAGTGATCACTGCCTAACAAAAGGTGAGAGAAGTAACTTATTCATTGAGCAGCCCTTTTTCTAAATTTGTTAATTGATCACCCCCAACACGGCATGCTGCCAAAAGATGTTGGTCACGTGGCGGTTTCTATTGAGTAACTAACCAGACCTGTTTTTTATTATTATTTATTCTAATTTTTTTCTACTTTTTCTTCCAGGGATGAGATGAGTTTGAAGGCAGCCCATGGAACGGTTGTGGTATTTTTGCAGAATGCTGCCGGTGCAGCTTGTTGGGGTCCGACACAGGAACGTGTGAATGAACTTTTACAGGCAGCAGCTGTGACTCCTG
>VCCN01003999.1:1410545-1423484 GCA_006491835.1 Architeuthis dux
TCCGTCGTATTTAACCAGACATGCATATATATATATATGAAGTTCAAATTCGTTCCTATACACGAATTTCAAATAAAAGGGAAGAAAAAAAGAAAGAAACAGAATGAAGTATCCAATAAAATTTATTATATATTCCTGTTTATAAATGTATATATTATTTTCTTGTTATATAAAAAAACTTCCTTGTCTAGGAAATGGGGCGAATTTGTTTCTATTTCCCAGTTCAAAAAGCAATATCCTTCCTTAGTCAAAATCCGGGTAAATCTCACCCAAAATATGACCCTAAAATGTTATAACACTCACATTATTTTCCTTAAAGGGATACAGTAGTACAAATTACTTTTACCATCAAATAAACGCACACCTGAATATGTAGGCACGCAATTATACATACGCACATATATTATTATGCATTTACACATATACAAAATATAAAAAGACACACACACGCTCATCAATATAGATACATGTAACTAAATATACGGCTGCACACACGTACTCATTATTATTTAAAAATTAGATAACCTATCACAAACAATGAAGTGAAAGGTGAATAAGTTATAAGAAAATTGAAAACACGTTTCTCAGGTGCATCTGATATTATATAAGACCGTTTCCCTATTTGGTTGTTTGAGGCAAGTTCAATAAGCACAGTAGTCACTGCGAGCTTTATTGATATCAGGCGACAACGATGTATTAGAAACCAAAACTGCCACCAAAACTGTTAACATAGGTTTCGTCAGTTTTTAAATGTGTCTGGCTGGCTGGCTATGTATGTATCGCACGTACAGGTCGCACCAATGGAGCTAGAGGGTGGAAAATATCGACATTTACTATGTCTAGAAAAAACGTTTTCAGTTGTTGACCCTCGCCCCTAAATAGGTTTGTAGTGGGGGGTCCAATATGCAATGTTTTTTTTAATTCGGACTTTTATTTAGTGATCACTGCCAAAAACAAAGGCGAGAGAAGTAACTTATTCATTGATCAACACTTTTTTCTAATTGATCACCCCCATGCTGCCAAAAGACGTTGGCCACGTGACGGTGTCTATTGAGTGACTAACGAAACCTGTCTCTATATATATTTTTTTTATCATACACACAGGCATAAAAATGGACTGATTAAACCTTCTAGGTAGGGGAATCGAACTTCGATCTCTCGCGTGACTGGCTGTAATCTGACTTTGTTGTTTATTCTTGTAAACTTGTTGAGCATATGGCCGTGACTACGCCACGCCACGCCACGCCAGCGATGGGGTGATGCTGTTGCGGTTTCTGCACCAAGTAACCTTTTACGGGGTGGAGTTGCTAACCCCTCGTAAAAACGGACAAAGCGTCCCTTCTCTTATGACGCAACTCCCATAGGGAGTATAAACGACCGATGACGAAGTCCCGGTTTCTGTTGCATGCGTCAGCTTAGTGACCCTTGCAAGTTTCAAGTCTGGTCGAGACCAGGATTTTATTCTTACAAGATTTTATGACCACCTCCTTGGCAGAATGCAAGTCCACCAAAGGGATACCTCCACCCTAATCACGCAGCTTAGAGTGTACTCAATTAGCTGCTGGGTGCACATGGAAATTTGTCCTAATGAAGAGTTTTGCACACTCTTCGCTCATACCGGGAATCGAACCCGGGACCTTCAGCGTGTGAGGCAGACGTGTGTAATCTGTATAAAATACTTTGAATTTTACCTCTTATAATTTTGAGAAGAGTCCTTATCATTCCATGATTTGTTGAGACAAAGAACTCATCCTTTATGTTGCTTTTGTTATTGTCACAGCCTTTCGGCCGATCAATTCTACAAAGTTTTTTTTCTAGAAAAAGTAATCCTCTTTATTGGCGGCTTGTACACTTGAAGAAAGTAGTAGAATGGATCGGCAGAAACGTTGTGATAACAACACAAGCAACTTAAGAATGAGTTCAGTAATCCGAACAACCCATAGAACTCAAATTGCTTTGTTAAAATTCCACTAGTCCAGAAAATAGTTTCCCCCGCTATCTGAAAGTAAAGCTAAGAAGCAATTACCATCAATTTACATGGGAAAACCTTTGAGTGTTCCCGGACCCCAAAAATGGTGACGATGATATTTAAGGCTGAATCGTCGGGGGTTGGAGTGGTGGGAGGTACGGGGGTGTAGGAGAGAGAGGGGGAGATGGGGAGGATGCTGTGCGCTGCCTCTATAACGGCTTGCTGCGAAACAAACTTTGAACGCTATTTCCGCTTTTCGCCTTTTTTCGTAAAAGCGAAAAAATGGAGTAAAGCGCACTTTCGGAAAGCGGGGGTATACCTGTATAAATGAATTAACTTAGTGTGAACTAAGGGAAGCAGATACAACCGGAGATTGATAAGAGAAACAGGCACTTTACAAGCAAAAAGGAAGAAAGTGATTCCGAACATAATATCTGTAAGCTATCAAAGAAACTTGTTTGTTCGCATAATTTTCTGAATAAAACAAATGAAAGCAAACTGTAAATATGTTTTATAATGAATTAAAAAAATGAATGTACAATTAGCTAAAAACAGGTCAATAGAAACCGTCACGTGACCAACGTCTTTTGGCAGCAGATCGTGTTGGTGGTGATCAATTGAAAAATTGGTAAAAATGGCGATCGATGAATAAATTACTTCACTCGTCTTTTGTTGGACGACTAAAACATTTTAACAAACAAGCGTGAACAGGGGAAAGGCAGTTTCTGGCCCAAAACTCGCAAAAATGACCAAAAATGGCCAAATGTAAATACTCCCAGCACACAAAAAAGGAAGTCAAAATGGCTCGAAATTTAAATATGGCCAAACGAAAAAGTTCATGGCCAAATACTTTTAAAAAAAGCCAGATTTGTCAAATTCGGCCATCAACTTTATTTTGTAAGGAAATAAGTTATATTTTTAATAAAATAAGTTTCTTTCTGTGACCTTTTGTCATGCCGCACGATGTCAGTTGTGACTTTTCTTAAGTTGAGACTTTCAAAAAGCTTAAAATTAGAATACTTGAATTAATAAAATAAATTACCTAATAAAATCACTTTTGGCTCCTTATTCCCGATCCATACATACAAAAAAAAACAACATTTGTGACGGGTATATGCTATTAAGAATATAATACTTTATTCTGTCAGTAACACTTGCAGTAATTCCTCAGCGCTGAAAATCTCTTTCTTTCTGATTTTCAATGCACAACATACAGATTGAGTGCCGAAATTGCTAAAACGAATCTTAGGTAAAATTGAAAATTCAGTGTTTAAACCACTAAATTCTGCTTGTAAGCACCAATGTTACTATGGTGATTTTCATTTATTCGTAACATTGTGAACGACCTTCACGGATTACTTTGATTGGATAATTTAATAATTCTGCAATAACAGCATTTTCTATTTCTTTCAAGCATGAGTTAATCAGAAGCGTTCACAAAATCTACATGTGGTGGGGGTGGGGGAACAATTTGACGGAGATAAATTAAAAATAATTTAGAGATTTCTTTATTTCCAACCCACGCTGTTTATTCAATACCGTAGACTGACGGTCTGCGTAGTTGCGATGAAAAGCAAAGATGAAAGTAATTTAAGATGAAATACATATTAGTCAAAATTGATAATGGTTTCCAATGCTTTATCTAATTTTTAAAAATCAAGATAATATTACTATCACTAATTCTACTAGTGTACTTAAAACAATAACATCAGATATGGCACTGAGCGATCGGGAAAAATAAATAGCTAGTTGGAATGGTTAGATTTGATCTTCTGCCAACTGTAAAACCTTTTGTAGCTCAAACGGTTGAGCAGCTGTACGGAAAACAGACTTCTCAAGACAAAAGGGATGCGAGTTTGAGTCTCGCCAAGAGCTTTATTTCCGATCTGCGGTGTTTACTCATTGTAGGTCTACGGTCAAGGTAGATGCGATGAAAAGCAACTAAATTCAAGATGAAAGATATACTGCATTGTCAAAAATTAATTATGACTAAACCATCAAGTTATTTATAAGTCCTCATTTCTAAACTTTAGATAATTTTATTCAACACAATTGTCTCGAATGCCTTATTAGAAACCATCAACCAAAACTGTCACCAAATCTGTCAACATAGGTTTCTTCAGTTTTTAAGTTGGTCTGTCTGTCTGGCTATCTATGTATCAGGCGTACAGGCCGCCCCAATGGAGCTAGAGGGCTGACAAATTAAACATTTACTCCTTATTAAGTCTAGAAAAAGGTTTTTTTACCCCCCACCCCAATAGGTTTTTAATGGGGAGTTCAATTTACAATGTAAGTTTATACTAAATTGATCCCTAAGTTTGTGTCCGGTAACATTCACGCTTGTTTTTTTTGAAAATTCAGACCTTTTTAGTGATCACTGCCCAACAAAAGACGAGAGAAATAACTTATTCATTGATCACACCTTTTCCCAATCTTTTAATTGATCACACCCGACACGGCATGCTGCCAAAAGACATTGGTCACGCAACGGTTTTCTATTGAGCGACTAACCAGACCTGTTTATTTATTTATTTTTGCTGCGTGTTAGATTTATCTGAGCATTATTAAACTATTGATTTACATTAATGATCGACTTTTGTTTCAATATTCATTAAGTATTTGTAATTGCATCTTCACACGAGAGGTATCTAATAGCTATCGCTAGGGACCAAGTGACCACTGATCTCAACTGCACGGTAGTCTATATCGTCTCGTTTCTCCTTCGGGTCTCTAAATCTTCTAATCTCTTCGCGAACATCTTTTGCTCCAATGATTATGGGTTCGATTAACATCCTATAGTCCACAGATTCTGCAGATCTCGAGCAATATCCTGACATTTTATTTGCTCAGTCTTTGGTTCACCTTATGATCAGCTGGTACGACTGCATCCACTATTAGAAACTGTCAACATAGGTCTCCTCAGTTTTCAAGTTGGTCCGGCTGGCTATGTATTAAGCCGCACCAATGGAGCCAGAGGGCAGAAGATTTCAACATTTACTCCATATTATGTCTTAAAAAAAACCCAGGGTTTTTTAATGGGGGGTTCAGTTTGCAATGTAAGTTTATGCTAAAATCAAAAAAACATTCTTGGATCCGTCCCCAAATTTAACCAACACTTCCTGTCCACACTTCCACAAAATTTCATTGAAAATCATAGAGTACTTTTGGAGATATCTTGTGGACAGACAGACGTAAAGAAAGAAAGAAAGACAGACAGACGGAAAGACGCGACCGAATCGTGCCCGGACTTTTCTGCTGTCGGCTGATTGTGTGTCGGCGACATATTTTTTGTTTACGATAACTAGATCTGATCTGCTGGACTGGATTGGATAATCCGTTTGATTTTCTAAGTCCCCCAAATGTCTTCTTTTCATTCTCTAGTTTCTTCCTAATAATTCCTCCAGATGTCTTCTTTTTATTTCTCTCTTTTGGTTTATGTATATTATATTTGCATTGTCGATTCTCAGTCATTTGAACAATTCCCAGTGGATCACCGTTCCTACCCAGTCATGTCAGTTTTTATACTCATTCTGAGCTAATTTGCTTATTATATGATTGACAGTTTGCAATGTAAGTTTATGCTAAAATCAAAAAAACATTCCTGGATCCGTCCCCAAATTTAACCAACACTCCCTGTTCCCTTAAATTCTTCACTGTTTGTCTGTGCCGTCACGTTAAACCAAACCGATATATAAAATTAACATTTCCCTACCGTGATTTGAAAGCACGATCAAGTGATCGGTAGTCGGCTCTCTTACCGACTGAGCCAAGCTGACAAATCTTACATATCTACGAAAATGTATATACAATATAACAGTTGCAGTCATCTTCAGTCAGATTAGAAGTAGGAGTGGAGTTTGACCCCGCAGCAGCCAGGCTTGCTTTCTTTCATTTCGTCTTGTTTAATTGAATCTGTTTCCATTATTCCTAGATATTTGTAGTGTTCATTTCTATTCAATATCCTGATGAATTCATTGCTGAGTGGTTGAAATTCTTCGTTTGCTTTCTGTTTCCCTTTGTGCATCACCAACATTGCACATTTCTTGATTCCAAACATTATTTCAATGTCTTGGCTGAAGATTCTGGCAGTTTTTACCAAAGTTTCCAATTCATTTTTGGCAAACAATACCAGGTTGCCCATCTAACAATAATTGAAGAAATCTGTGTGTGTGTGTATGCACCGCGATTACTCAACAACTTCCAGAGATGCTTCTTCTTCATTGTAGACCATTACTATTGTTTGAGTTCGATTCTCACTGGGTGGCACACATTTGTGATTTTGTGCCAGACTAAACCACGCTTAATTAATACTGGGAACACTAAGAGTCTGAACAACTCATTAAATAATGATAATGACTAATCTTAACAATCTCCACACTTCTATTCTCAGGCTAGTCTGTATGAATACTTGTAAAATCTGCAATACCTATATCGTATATGTTTTCAGACTTCGGTTTTTGCCACTTTGTGCGTATGTATGTATGTATGTATGTATATATATACGTATGTATGTATGTATCAGAGCTGGCCCGATGCATAAGCGAACTAAGCGGCTGCTCAGGGCTCCGTGGCAACCAGAGGGCCCCCAAGAGGTGGTGGGGGCCCTCAAATCAAATTCTGCTCAGGACCCCATAAAAGCAGTGGGGCCCCCCAAATCAAATTCTGCTTAGGCCCCATAAAGGTTATGTATGTATGTCTATATGTATGTATGTATGTGCGTGCGTGCGCGCGCGCGTGCGTGCGTGCGCGTGTGTGTATGTATGTGTGCGTTTATGTAGAATGAGTCAGCCATCTGTGCGTCATTGTCCCCATCTGCCGTATATAAAGCACGACGTTTCTGATCATCCCTCCCTACAGATTCTGATCATCCCTCCTTACGGATCATTAGATGTCAACTTGCCCGGTTTTCACTGTGTGACACTTCCGGTGAAATGCTGTCGGTTTCCGATCTCTTCCTACTGTGGGAAACAAATCAACCGCTTTTCCGACCATCAAAATATGACATGGTCAGACATTGTGGGAAGTTTGCCTAGTCTAAACGTGTAAAGTTCCCATTATTTTAATCAATGAATCTCCTATCCCCATCAGTTGGCTTTATGGAATTTTGCCGATTTATACAAATTTAAAAAAAATAAATTGTGTCTCCTTGATACTAGGGTAGTGCCCGTTCCAAAGGTGAATTTTTGGAAGGGGCCAGACTCTATGGTGTGTGGTGCCGCCTGCCATAATTGTCATGTAACATAAATTTATGTCCGTCGTACGAAACTACGGCTTCGAAGTATTTCGATTACTTCTCTTCAGTGTTGCCAATTTAGATATTTTATATGTACATTTAGATAATTCTAAAGAGCGAAGTAAAGGGGGATAATTTATAGAAACTATGAAGAAAGTTCTATATTTTTTAATATTTTTTAATATTTTTTAATGTTTTATCTATTTATTTGTATTAGATTTCTCGAGAACCGCTGATCCAAAAAAGCTCGACACACACACTCGTCACTAATAATCTGGCGAATGTCAACTTCGTACAATGAACAGTTGTCGAGTAATGGCGGTGCACACACACACACACACACACACACACACACACACACATATATATATATTTATTTTTTTTCAATTGTAGTTAGATATGTCAATTTGTCCCAACTGCAAAAACGACATGCATCATTTCTGCTTTCTTTTTATGGAAATTATAATTTGAAACCGCTTGGCTTCCCGTGCCAGATGTCAAAAACTAATGTTTTCGTGCTTCTGTCGAATGTTATCTTAAATCAAATTCGCATCAAATCCAATAAGTTTCCCGTTATTTCTCTTTTCATTTGATATCCTCTGATTGACTCATTTCAGAAAAAGAACACTACTTCATGCAAGCTGATTCTCATCAGCTCGTGAACCAAGCCATTTGCAATATCTCGAAAGCCGTCGCGCGACCTTGAGGTAATTTGGCAACTAATAAGAGGGGACCTTACTGCGCGTGTATGAACAGAAACTCCTCCGTCGGATTATTCAGTCAGCAGTGCGATGCCACTGAGTGAGCTTGTGTACTGTGTGACCATCGCATCCACAATGACATAACTTGTCCATTCTTCACGTCTCGTGCAGGGTTTTTTTGTTGCATTGCATCACCCAACTCTGTCAGCCCCCCTCCTCCCTACAGTCCATATTTGGTTCCCTGTGACTTCTAGGTGTTCCCCCAAGAGATTTCAGACCGTGGACGAGATTAAAGAGAACGCGACCAGGCAGCTAATGGTGATCCTGAAAGAGGACTTTGCAGACTGTTTTGAAAAGTGGAAACGACGCTGGGTGGGATAAGTGTGTGAGGTTCGAGGAGACCTTTACAGGGACTAAGGTACCATTGCTCTAGGTAGGCTATTTTTAAAAAAATAATAAAATTGCTGAAGACTCTCCGGTCAGACCTCACACACATGCAGAAACACCGACGTGTGAACTTAAGTTCTCTTATCTCCTCCATGTCTGTCATTTATCTCAGATTCCAACCGCGGGCGTCCACTGGGTGGCGGGGGTCAAACAGCCCCCCCCCCCCGGGATAATGCCTTCTCACCGAGGGGGTTTGAAAATCTTATAGAGACCAGGCACCAAGGTGTCACTGTGTACTGAGACAGCTAGGGACGAGTCACAACTTACGCATTCCCTAGTCCCTAACGTGACAACCGGCATCCGAATATATCTTTTTGTCTCCACCCCCGGAATATATTCTTTTGCCCCCCGCCCCCCGACGAAAGTAGCAGCGGATGTCCAGGATTCCAAACTGCTCACAAGCTTCATATGCATACATGCACGCATGCGCACGTTAACCTATCCACACAGACACACATTCACGTATACTGACTATCTGTTTCTCTTTTTTCAATGGAACGACAGCTCTTCCCAGGACAGCTGTGGTCGGCGTAGATCAAAGCGAATTCCGATTTCTTAGACGAATTCTCCCATTGGTGAGCCACAATGCACTCACCTCACGGTTGGTCGAACGCCAATGGAACTCATCAAGTCTTGAGGAGATGGAGAGTAGCGAACAGAGCGAGCATTTCATCAGAATCAATGAAGTCCTGTCAGATGACCATAAGAATTTAAAAGACGCTTCAGTGATCCCTCGTCTCGTTATCGATGTCACACAAACGTTTGCAGCTCATCAACTTCAATGGCAAATTGGAGTGTTGCACAGGGATAATTGTTCGGGTTATTAGCCATTATAAAACGAAACTGGAGTTGACAATGTTCCAATCGGCTCATCTTCGATTTTATTTGGGTGGTGATGGTTTAGCTCCTGTCCAATCTTCTTCGGACAGCTCAAATGTATAATGAATACAAAGTAAGTTCACAAAAATATAGTATTTGGCGATTGTTACCCTTTCCGCGTTAAATTCAAAACATTTCCGCGTTAGATTTCGCTCCACTATATTTGTCTGGGGGACCTCAGAACGGCATTTTTTTCTTCAGAAATTTAAAAATATTCTCTGATCACAGTTTTTTCACTTTTTAAAAAACCTTATATGTGAATTTATTTTTCCAAAAATTAATTTTCAAATGAAAGCAGAAAACTCTTTATTAAATTCAACTACAAAGGATATAAGTTAGGTTTAGTGTTTAGGTTTAGTGTTTAGGGTTAGTATTTAGGTTATATAATTCAATTATGAAACAAATGAAAGCAGCAAACTTGTCTTTATCACGATGGAAGTTTCACCACTGTAAAAATAGTTTACGGCGTCCATAGGTTTTGAATTTAACGCGGAAAAGGTAACAATTGCCTAGTATTTTATTTTAGCATGCTAAATAAATGGGCGAAGAGGAGAATATCTCTGTATTGTTGATTTTCATAATCAACAGATTAATTCTCCCGTCACATTCTGATCTTCCCACCATTCACATTAAATGTTATATTTGTTTAGAATCTGAAGAATATTTGTTGCTTTACTTGTATACAGAATCGTAACTTTTAATCACAGGTTGCAGTTATTTTTGCTATGTGAGTTTATAGAACAGCATCCATACACTTAATAGATTTGGATAATACTGTGGATCTACACATTGACATATATGTGGGACAGTTGTGTAGCGATCCGCACGACTGTGGGAACCCACGTTAACAAACACCTGTACTGTTTCACAATTTCCCCGAAACAGGTCCATAGGAAAAACAGCTGATGATCCCCTATATAAAGTGTGATCTACAACAATCTACGACCGCGCTGTTATTCGTTGCCGTAGAAACAGCGGCCCGAATTGAAAGTTGTATATAAAACAACTGAAATAAAGATGAATGTAAATACTAATCAAATCTAATTAAAACAATATGTTGTTCAATAAAGTTGATGTAAAAAAAATAAAGCAAATTATTAGAAACTGTCAACATAGGTTTCTTCAGTTTGTTAAGCTGATCTGGCTGGCTATGTATGTATGTATGTATGTATGTATCATGCGTACAGGTCGCACCAATGTAAGTTCATGCTAAATTGTGTCCGGCTGCGTTTGCGCTTGTTTTTTTTTGTTTTCTTTTTAATTCAGACTTTTTAGTGTCCAACAAAAGGCGTGAGAAGTAACTTATTCATTGATCTCCCCTTTTTCACGTCATGCTGCCAACAGACGTTGGTCACGTGACGGTTTCTATCGAGTGACTAACCAGTCCTGTTTATTTTTAGTTAATAAACTGAGTTTTTTTACTAACCCAATATGTTTTTACGTCCTATCTATATTTGCCTTGACGTATATTTGGATGATGCAAAAGTTTCCAGCATTGTTTTTTTTTTATAAACTCGTTCATTCGTGTGTATTCATGTCATCATTATTCTTTCATCAAAGTAGTTTCTCTGGCTTTCGATGACATTACGCTGCATTTCAGCTAAATTGTGTATTCGATCATGAAAGAACGATTCCAGTTTTGATTCGATGGATTTTTCGGGGGAATTTCTCGATATCTTGAAATCTTAAGAATTTGCAGCATGTGGAAGAACTTCCCATCCCAACATCATGATCGTTTGTTGCGTCGCATTTGCAACTTGAAGACGAGTGTTGTCACGCAGCAACGGTCGATTTCCTTGCTCAGGAACAGCCAACAGCAATTCGAAATAAAGAATTCACTTTGACTCTCATCAAACACAGAGAAAGACATTCTTCTCCAGTAGATTACGTTTTGGTTGAGATGTTGAAGACTGTCTTCGATCTAGACAGTGTTTGTTCGCTTAGATTCCCGTAACAAATCCATTTTTCATCGCCAGTGACTATCTTGTCCTAAAATATATATTTTGTGTGTCGAGAAAAAAGAAAAAGATAAGTGTTTAAAATTAAGGGTCACCAAACTTTTCAGACCATCGATCCTTTTGTGGAATCCTTGATCCCTCATCGACCCTCAGGCAGGGATGCCAAAAGAAATTTATCAAACGTACCAATCCCACATCCTAAAACGTATCAAATCTTCCGAAAACCTACCAAATCCATAGTATATAATTATATATTATATAAAAATTGGGAGATTAACAAGAAATGCAAAATGCATTAACAAAAAATGCAAAATAAACAAGAATATATGTCAAGAGATGTAAAACGTACCAAATATTCAATAGATCCCACCCGGCGTTTATCGACCTTTTTTTCGACACACTGGCATTTATCGACCCCTTCGATAGTCCAGTCGACACCCAGGGTTCGATATCGACCACATTGGCGACCCCTGGTTTAAACACTGACCGATGTTCTTTTCAGTAAGTTCATGTGGAATTTTTCCTAGAATCAGAATCTTTTACTTAGTCTTCTGAACGACGCACTAAATTTCTGCAAGTTCACTTATTCATCATTTTTCAAGTTCTGTGGTCTTCCAGAGTGTTCCTTGAGCTCATGATTTCCTTTAAAAAAAACTATTTCCAACACAAGCTTGCACCTACTGCATCATCATCATAAACTTCACTGATCCAATGCTTAGCTTCGGGTTACGGTACTTTCGTCTACATCACTTTCGCAAATATCAGTTTCGTCTAAATCACTTTGGTCTAAAATCACCTTTGTCCCCACAATATCTCCAAAAGTTCTCACTGAATTCCAATGACATTTTGTCGAATGGTGGGCCATTGGTTAAAGAAGAATTGATAAAAAAATTGAGGTGGATCCAAGGATTTCTTTCGATTGAGAGGAAACAAATTCCAGGATCCGTCCCAAAAAATATTTTAAAACCGAAATAGATCCCTGGATCCACCCCCAAATTTCATCAATTCTTCTTTAACCCATGGTCAACCATTCGACAAAATGTCATTAAATCCATTGAGAACCTTTGGAGATATTGTTGCGACAAAAGTGATTGTAGACCAATGTGATGTTGACGAAACAGATATTTGCTAAAGTGATGTAGACGAAAGTGCTGTACCCCTTAGCTTCTATTGTACATTATTGCTGGTCAGATTTTAATTGTTTGCGTAATTTTTACTGTAAGGTTTCACGCATTTGTATATTCACGCCAGATGTCTGGTGGTTATCGCTTTGGAATAAGTGAAGGAAAGTCTCCTAAAAATCTCCAGCACTTTTCTCACTATCCTCGCAGACCCCAGCACTGCCGGGGTATGGACAGTCTCAATTCTTCCTCGATGTTCCAATTCATCCAATCTTGGTTATAGTGTTTAGGGCACCGTTCCAAGTTCGTTGTTATAAGCAGAACCTTAACCTTCATGTTCTACAACTTTCTCTGTTCCTATATTATTCTTATATTTTTCTAATCTTTCGCTTTCTTTTGTCTTCACACTGTAGTACGCTAGTACAGCCACATCTATCATCTACCAGATCTTGTATTTCTTTATTTACTACTGCCAGATCTGGTTTTCTCGCGCGGATGGTGTGGCCGGTCTGGATCTTACAATCACAGAACATGTCATTCTTTTTTTATTTTATAGCACAGCCTCTTGTTTGTCTTGATACCATTTGTTTACATGCTCGAAACGTCTTTGCACAATTCCCAGTGTATTACT
>VCCN01003999.1:1612172-1622372 GCA_006491835.1 Architeuthis dux
TACTGTACATGAAACTGGACAGTGTTATGTGACCAGAGTTCAAAAATTGAACCCCGGAGCTCAAAACTGTAAAATGACCTGAGCGAAAATTCTCGTTACTTTTAACAACTTAGCGCTTAATACGATCAACTCTCTTGTGCAATGAATCAAAAGGTAGAAAACTTTGTTCAACTCCTCTTCTTCTCGTTTCTCACCTCTGTAACACATAAATAATCACGACAAACGACAATACCGCCACTGACTAAATCCACTTTTGTCTCTTATAGCGTCCGTTTTCTTCCTCTTTTTCTTTCGCAGTGTTTTCTTGGATTTTCTTCCTCTTTTTCTTTCGCAGTGTTTTCATTGTTTTTCTTCCTCTTTTTCTCTCGCAGTGTTTTCTCTGTTTTTCTACCTCTTTTTCTTTCTACTTGTTTTCTTTGTTTTTCTTCTTTTTTCTTTTTTTAATTTCACACTTGTTTCTTTCAAGTTTGAATTATTTTGTTTTCTTTTTATACAAGCTTTCTTTCTCAGTCTTTATCTTTTATGACAATTCTATCTTTTCAAAACACTTCTTTTCTCCCTTCCTTTCTTTGTCTCACTTCACATTTTTCTACTAATTTCTATCGTTCTTTCTATCTTTCCTTCTTTTTCTCTTTTAACTTCCTCCCTTTTTCTCTCGTAATTTTTTCTTTTTTGTGTAGGTGGGAATATGTTTTCATTCCTTTTTCTTTCTGCATACCCACTGTTTTATTTCTTTTTTCTTCAATTTTTTCCTTCTTTCCTACTTGTATTTCGCCCGTTCTCTTATCCTTCTTCCTTAATTTTCTTTCGTTTCTTAAACATTTTATCATCCTTTTTTTATGCCACCGTTTGTTTTCCGTATCTTCCTCTAACTTTTCTCATAATCTTTTTAACATATTCGCTATACCTCCTCTCATTCTTTATCTCTCTTCTGTATGTCTCCTCTTTTCTCTTTCTTTTTCTTAATTCTTTTATTTCCTATATTACATTTTCTCTAATCTCTCCTCTCCCTTTCACCTTTCCTCTTTTCTTTCTTTCTTCCCTGCACATATTCATTCATGCTTGCATACATACATACATACATACATACATACATACATGCGCGCGCATGTAAACAAAGGCCTATACATTTCTTCTGTCTTTTTTCCCCGCCGTATCGAAAACGAAAGTGAAAGTACAAAAGCATTAAGAAGAGCAATCGAAAGAAAGAGAAACACAATCCGTTTTAGTGGGTTGGCCACGTTCTTTAGCACATCTTTTCCCTGGGCACCGTCTATTCTATGTGCGTTGCCAGTGTGCATAACAACCCTATTACGGACAGCGAACACTTCCGCCTCGGGCGCGGGCCTTTTTCCTGCTCCATCGCTGCAGGGAAGAAAAGTACCACGTCCCAAGAGAACCGGCCGGATATTCTTTCCTTAGGCTCTATTAAGGGCTCTACTTTGGCAAGAGTGTCCAAGAACGAGTCCCCGAGCCGATGGCGTTCCTCAACTTTGGTCATGCTAGGACGGTAGATAATCAGGAGAGAGCTTTTTGCAGAGAAGTCGTCCACGGTTGGCCGCCCGGCTTGCTTTGCCGACTGTAAGGCCATTATTGAATAAAGAAGCGGCGTGGTGGAGCGTTGTCTCTGCAGCAAATAACTTGTATTGTGTGCATAATCATCTATTGTGCGTCCCGGAAGATTTCTTCCACCTCCCACTCTTTTGTTTTTATTATTCTTTCTTTTTCTCCCCCCCCCCAATCCCGCTGATCTTCTTATTCGTATTCTTCTTCTCTTTCTTTTCGTTTCCTCCTCCTCCTCCTCTTACTGCGTCTCCTTCTCGCTTAAGTTCTCCTTCTTAAGAAATTCGACGTAACAAAAGAGCGAATAGCATTATTTTCTTATCGTTGATCCTTCGGCAAAAGTAAAAAGCCAGGGAAACGAAGGTGGGGCGCTCTTATTATGAAAATGTGAAGGCGGCGACGGATGGAAAGGTGGAAGGGGGTATGATCGCTTTAGAGAAATGTAGAAATTCGAAGTCAGTATAAAAGCAGATCAGAGGTTACAGCGTCTTCCACTGGCCGCCTTTTAACGGAAGTAGCAGAATTTTATGTCTCTCTTCCAAAAAAAACATCTGTACCTATTCCTTGATTATACACCGTCAGGAGCGCTGATTTTGAAAACTAATCTCTGTGTGGAAGATATTTATTTAAAAAGAAAACTGTTATTCAACATCTACTGGAAAATTCTGACCTGGATAATTTTTAATAGAATTTTTTCCAATTTCCTGATGATAGGATTACGGCTACCTATTTGTGCGAAAAAGTTTGGGCAAACTTCGGACTGTAGCCGCCTTACTTCTTCTTTTGGATTTTATTCGGTGTTATTTCTGTCAAAGTCCCTGTTTATCTGATATCCGGCTATTTGTTATCCCTTCAAGTTGGCCGGAGTTGATTATGAAGCTACACATCAACAAAATTACTTGTGGACTCTAGAAAAACGGGAAGGGATTCACACTCTCCCTAATTTACACAAATATAAACGCTTTCACTAAAAATATCTACAAAGATTGCAACACAATGCTTTTACGGATGCATGCCAACGTGCTGAAACACCACGACTTGTACGCTTCTGCAAATACACCAATATACGTTAATACACAATCTTAATAATGTATCAAAGTTTGTCATATACGTTTGACCAAGTATAAATGACTAATATCTCTAACAGAGTCTGCAATAATTTGGAGAAATATTATGGTTTCTATTTTACTGCTGGGATTGTGAACGTGTTCAACCCTTTTTCAGAAAAAGCAAATAAGGATTGATTTGCAAATTGTCATTACTGAGTTTTATCATCAGCAAAAAAAATTGGTCATCTTGGCTCAATAATTAGGGTGACTCACGAAGAAACCAAGGTGAACTGAGCAAACGTGGATCAACTCTGAAATGGTTGTCTTTGTCATAAAGCTGAGCACTCATCAAACTCTGGCTCAACATTAAACCCCACAACTTGAACACTTTGCTTCAATGGTCAGTATTTCAAGTTAATCAGCTCTTGTGATGCATTGGGAACTTACCTTAGTGAACAATTAATGCGATTAACTCTTTGATTTCTTTCAATTAAACTTATCACTGACTCCAATTTGAACATCCTTGCGATTTTGTCGTCCTAGATCAATCATTAACTATTTTCAGAATATTTTTTATTTCAAGACTGAAACCAAATCAGACATCGAAGGATCCTTCTTGGAGTAACTCTACAAAATTACTGCTCGCTCATATTTTGTTTTTGTAAAACTAACTTTTAAATATTGATGACGTTTCTTGAATATAGATAATTAAAGGTTTTATTCTGGGGAGAATTGACCATTTAACATTTTCTCTTGGAAATAACTTTCATTGATGTTCCAATACAATCAGTTTCTAGTGTATTCAACAAACATGGTTTATTCATGGATATGAAGACAAACACCGTACAACGATATCAAAATATATATCTTTGAATCAAAGAATAAATAAATGAGAGGAAAAAAAACATTGATCTGTTACTTCTAATAACCAACCATTTGAAAACAGTGGTAATATTGAAATAATGAGGCTAACATAATCATTATTACTATACTTTGACTGGCCACGGTTCACGTGATAATGTGACAAAGTGTATAAAATTAAATCTCTGGCCGTTTTTCTTCCTTGTTCATTTAATATCAGTTGCATCAATACGAATGGTCAAATTCTGGATTTCAAAAATACCGATACAGCTTTCTCCGCAGACCAGAAATACCAGAACCCCGTGTCACGTGACACCCACCGGAAAATTCTAACCTGGATAACTTTTTAAAGACAATATTCGATTTCCTCTAATAGGAATCACGCTTACCTATTTTTAAGGGGGAAAACAAGTTAGGTTAAATTGGAACGGCTGCCACCCCACCTCTTGTTTGGACTTCATCGCATATTCCTCATGTGACATCGATTAATTCATTGTAAATCTTTGAGATGAATATAAAACCTGAATGACACAATTTTATACAAAACTGATTATAACATTTAACTGAACAGAAACTGAATATCTAAGAGTCCAGTGGAACAAACGGCCTAATGGTTTCCCCAAAACGTGAAATGGCAGTGGCCACCTCTGAGGAGGTCAACGGACAACACCAGGTCAGCGACAAAATAAGAGAAGACCTCTACTCCAAAAGATGCACAGACATTCCGCGTCAGAGTTCGAATTCAATGAACCTTAATCTACATTTCCTGCCACCCATGTGCGTCCCGGATCCGCATTCAGGTTCACCTATGTTCATCCGTGTTACTTCGGGCTATAACACTCGGCCAACCACCCCGTTCATGTACTGTTGTGCCGCAGCGGCCGCTGCGGGTGTTGGGGCGGGCCCTCTGTTCTCTTTTCGCACCGGTTCCGTCATCTCGTCAGGACAGTTTCTTGAAAAAGCGGCCCTCATTGGAAGAAGCAAAATTACTTCATTTTCCGAAGGTAATCCTTCTCCCTCTTTCTCTCCCCCCTCTCTTTCTCTCTCTCTCTCACTTTCTATTGATCTTTTTAAATACCAAGATAATTAGCCTGTTATTTTCTGATTGCGTCTAAAAAGTATAGAAAATGTTAATTATTCCCTTCAAAGTTTGCTTTTGCGACCAAGACAGTGATAATTTGAAATCTACTTATTTCCAATTAGACAACGGGCAAATGCGGATATTTTTAATCACATAAAGTAAGAAAAATAATTGCATTTAAATATCACTCTCCTTGTCACAAATGTTCGAAGGGAATAATAGCCATTTTATATACTTTGAGTCTGTAAGCAACCAGAAAATAATACTCATTACCCAGGAACAAAAATCGCGTTGCACGGTGTCATTGCCATCATTCAATGCTTTTTTATCCGTAACTTTTTTTTCACAACGTTTCTATTGATTTATTCACCCGCCTTTCCATCGTCAAATGTAGCATCTAGTGAATATTTGCTTATTACATGTGTAATGTTAGAAATTTAACTTAAGACTGTTTGTTGATTTTGTAAGAAAGACAGCCGCCAATCTTTTATTCATATTTCTTGCTTTCTGCTTATCTTTCTTCTGTTCTTTCTTCCTTTCTGTGTTTCTTTCTTCTTTGTTCTATTTTTCTTTCTTCTTTACTTTCTATGTTTCTTTCTTCTTTACTTTCTATGTTTCTTTCTTCTTTACTTTCTGCTTATCTTTCTTCTGTTCTTTCTTACTTTCTTCCTATCTTTCTTTCTTCTTTCCTTTCTGCCTATCTTTCTTCTGTTCTTTCTTCCTTTCTGTGTTTCTTTCTTCTGTTATCCCATGTTTCTTTCTTCTTTACTTTCTGCCTATGCTTGTTTTGTTCTTTCTTCCTTTCTGTGTTTCTTTCTTCCTTTCTGTCGTTCTTTCTTCTTTCATTTCTGCTGTTCACTATCTTTTAAAAAATGTTCTACTTTCTTTCCCTTTCCTTGGTTTGTTTCTTCATTTGTTTCTGCCTTCCTTTCTTCCGTTCTTTCTTCTTTTCTTCCTTCCTTTCTTACTTTCTTCTTTTCCACCCTTTCGTTTGTTTCTTCTTCCCTTTCTGTCTTTCTTTCTTCTGTCCTGTCTTCCCCTCTTTCGCTCTCTTTCGCTTTCTGGAATGTTTGCCATTTTCCATTTCGTTCCGTTTTCTCTCTCTCTTCATACATTTCACCTTTTCTATGTTTTCTGTGTTTCAATTTTATACGTTTCTAACCTTGTTCTATTTCTTTTTGTCACAAACATATTCCCAAGCTTTCTTTAATTAGAAACCGTCAACCGAAACATAGGTTTCTTCAGTTCCTAAGTGATTCTGGTTGGCTATGTATGGGTCACGCATAGGAAAAACATTTTTTGTTTTTTTGAAAATTCCCCCCAAATAAATTTTAGTGGGGCAAATTACAATGTAAGTTTATGCTAAATTGGTCCCTTAGTTTGTGTTCGGCAGCGTTCACGCTTGCTTTTTGAAAATTCGAACTTTTTTAGTGATCATGACCCAACAAAAGGCGAGTGAAGTAACTTATTGATTGATCACACTTTTTTCTATTTTTTTTATTTGATCACCCCCAACACGGAATGCCACCAAAACACGTTGGTCACGTGACGGTTTCTATTGAGTGACTAACCAGACCTGTTTTATTTTGTTTGTATTTCTCTTTCTCGCGCCCCCGTCTCTTTCTCTCTCTTCATCGAAATATCTCTTTTACATACATATATATTCACCCTGTCTGTAAGACGCACATGCATTTTTGTCAAACTCCAGGATAAAGTCAGAGTTGACTTTATTTCCCTATGTAACAAGAACAAGAACAAGAACAATCCTCACCAAAAATAGGGGAATAAACCGATACGTAAAATCCCCATTCCTCTACCCTGATATAAAACCTTTTCAAAATGATCAAATCGAAATTTGATATTTAAGCCAAGAATATAGAGGTCAGCTTAAATTTCTTTTTTAAAATGTTAACATTTTACGGTAATGCAAATATGCAGGTATGTTCTACCATGTCCACATATATACGCATTTAAACAAATATGCACGCGTATATACACTCACCAATAACATGTAGAAAATTGCTTTCACATTTAGAAAAATACAGACAAATACATGTGTAATCATGTACGGTATCACCCATAAATGAGTACACCCCTACCACTATTTTTTTAATAGAAAGTTGATTTTCTTCCTCACCAAACATAGCAGGATTTTATTATTTCTAGTGGAACATTACACATTCAAAACAGATAATATCAGTTATTATTTATGACCAAACTCTACAGCATTGAAACTGTTGCCAAAGATATTTTTTCGTAGGGGTGTACTCATTTTTGGACGGCAACATATTCATATTTTTGGCAACAGAGTTTCAATGCTGTAGAGTTCGGTCATAAATAATACCTGATAATATCCGTTTTGATTGTGCAATGTTCCACCAGAATAATAAAATCCTGTTGGTTTGTTCTAGAAGAAAATTAACTTTCTATAAAAGAATTGGTTGGGGCGTACTTATTTATGGGCGACAATTGTATATGCTTTCAAATGTATATTCTCAGGCACAAATACAATGATAATTTACTTTATTTTGCTTAGTGTGACACCAGGCCACACATTGCTAACAGTCCCAGGTTTTTCCTATGCGGTCACCCATCTAAGTGCTAATCAGATTGGACGAATCGATAATGTGTAGAATTAGAAATGTCAAATTTGTTCAAGCCTGGGGACAGACATCAAGCCTTCTGTCATTCTCGACGACTCTGTTGGACAGATTAACTAGATTAACCAGATTAACTCAATGAATTTCAATGACAATTTGTGGAAGGGTGGACGATAGGCTACTTTTGGGGGCAGATCCATGCAAAATTATCTCCCCCTCCGTTGTAGTTATATGTACGCACCACATAATATCGCCAAAAGTTCATGTATGTTCACACGATATATCCGAAGGTTCTCAATGTATTTTTATGATATTTTTATGATATTTGGTGGAATTACATTTTTGGGCGGATCCATGCACAATTACTTCCCCTGTCAATGGCTCTGAGTGCTTTCTAGCTATATGATTGACTGTTTCATTTTTATCTCTGCATAGTCTAGATTTACTATTTTGTTGTGACCTGTTTATCTTGGCATTAATACCTTTTCTATATTATTATTATTATTAGTAGTAGTAGTAGTATTAGTAATAGTATTAGTAGCAGTAGTAATTTATTTTCGATATAATTCCTTAAATATTTTATTGTCAAACTCCAGACATGATCAGAGTTGACTTTACTTTACTATGCAGCAAGAACAAGAACAAGAACAAGAACAATCCTCGCCAAAGATAGGGGAGTAAACCGATATGCAAAATCCCCATTCCCCTACCGTGAGTTGAACTCCTGAACTAGTGATCGTTAGTGATCGCTAACATGCGCTAAACTGATAAGTCTTACATACCTCCAAAATGCAAGGAAGTAGAAGTAGGAGCAGAGTTTGACTCTGGAGCAGCCAGGCTTGCAAGTCTTTTCTTTCATACTTTTTTATTTTCACTCTTTTATTTTTTATTTTATTAATGATAAAATCATCATCATCATCATCATCATCATCATTAATCATATATATATATATATAATAAGAGCGATGTCTGTCACACTTACTGTATCATCAGAAGTCATCAGACCTCTTCCTACCTTCTCATTAAACTACCTATCTTTCTTTGCTACCCCTCTCCCTTCCTACTCTCTTATTAAACTACCTAACTTTCCTGTCTTCCTTCAACCTTCCCATGCCTTTATTAAACTGCCTAACTATCTTTTCTCCCCTTCTCTTTCTACGCTCTTATTAAACTATCTTTTCTCTCCTCTCTCTCTCTCTCTTCCTACCCTCTTATTAAATTGCTTTTCTTTTCTCCCCTATCCCTTCTTAACATCTTATTAAACTTCCTAACTTTCGTGTCCCCCCTCTCCTTTCCCACCGTGTCAATGGTGACGTCTTAATGAAAGGCGATAGATGTAATATATTCATTGATCACCCCTTTTTCAATCTTGTTTAATTGATCACCCCGACACGGCATTGGTCACATGACGGTTTCTATTGAGTGACTAATCAGACGTGTTATTAATATCTGTTTCTATTATTATTATTATTATTATTATTATTATTATTATTATTATTATTATTATTATTATTATTATTATTTGACCTGTCTCATCCATACTAGGTTATGAAAAAAACACACACAGACGTAGTGTCTCAAGGGAGACAAATAAGATAAGCTAGTCTCGGAGGAGTATTATCGTGGTTATTTTGTCAGTGTTATCAACATTATCAAAAATAAAAGCTTCTTTCGTTAGGCACATAGGCGTACGAGCCAGGGGGACAGGGGGCGGCGGGCCCGTTGCCCTAATTCCGTAAATTCCTTAACGAAAGGGTTCCTATATAATATGCCCATGGTCAGGCATTTCACATAATTGACAGATAAAAAGTAAAACCTGGTTGCAATGATTAAGATGAAGATGAAAATGACATGTATGTATACGGTTTATCATTGTAACAATAATCATAAACAATTGTTATTATATTTACAAAACATTATTATCTATATATCTAAAGTTGTAATGTATGTATGTGTGTACTCTTATAGCTCAGGAAAAAAATTTTAAATAGATTTTTTTTTCACTTTCTGCGTTATTTTGCGTCCGAAAATTATCGAAAAGTTTTAAAAAGTAGGTCATGTGTTTGTCCCAGGGGTTTGGGTGGCCATGTACAAATAGTATCCTAGCAAACGGCTGTAGCTACCCCCTAGAGAGAATGGCCTTCCGCAGTAACTAGCTGAAAACCACCCGATTTGTGGGGTTTTAGGTAGTTGTTTATAAAATGAAAATAGCTTTTATAGTTTATATAAAGATAAAGTCGTAAAAGATGAAGGCGATATGGTTCGTTAGCATTTATAACAATAATAATTTAAATATGGATGCCAATGATATTATTGATATTAATATTAATGATTATAAAAATGATTTTAGAAAATAATATACTCATAACCTGAGAATCATTGCACGAAAAAGACCGCAATAAGCGATATTATTATTCCAATGATAGCAAGATCATTTCCTTCTTTTTTTAATTGTATAACGAATGACTGCATACTCGACCAATTATAGATCAATAATCCGTAGCCCAATGATGAAAAAAGCATTTTATTACACATAATTTCATTTCTTGTCAATGCACTTAATTCAGTGGTGAATATATTAATCATATAGATCGAACATCATACAGCGAAAGTTCCAGATCAAAATTAAGCTAATAACTACGTATCAGGTTACGTACTTATTAATCCATTCTCGTATTTGTGTCATTTTGCAACAATTATCTGAATGTAACCATCAACAAGCCTGGCTTCCCTAGAGTCAAACACTAAAGTGTGGGGTTATGTAAGAATTGTCAGTTTAGCGCAGTTGGTAACACACCCGGCTAGAGATCACTAGATCATGAGTTCAAATCACAGTAGATGAATGGGGATTTTACATATCGGTTTGCTCCCCTATTTTTGATGAGGATTGTTCTTGATCTTGTTCTTGTTCTTGTCCTTGGTACATAGGAAAGTAAAGTCAACTCTGACTTTGTTCAGGAGCTTAACCATTAATGTTGGAAGAAGTTTTATAGACGAAATGTTTAATCCATGAAATCTTAAAGTATCACGCATTCACGCATTCACG
>VCCN01003999.1:1739276-1751113 GCA_006491835.1 Architeuthis dux
AAAAAAAATACTTCCCTTCGCGACTGACATTGCCTCCTTTACATACGCATGTCCTTCTTTTTTTCTTTCCCCTCCCTTATACAGGCACGCTCGCGCGCGCACAACACATGCACACACACACACACACATACACACACTTTTTTAGAAACCCTCATCCAAACTGTCTCCAAAACTGTCAACATAGGTTTCTTCAGTTTTCAAGTTGGTCTGGCTGACTGTCTGGCTGACTGGCTGGCTGACTGGCTGGCTGACCATCTATCCATGTATGTGTCGCGCGTACAGGCCTCAACAATGAAGCTAAAGCGCTGAAAGGTTAATCCTTTACTCATTACTTTACAATGTAAGTGTATGCTAAATTGGTCCCTTAGTTTGCGACCGGCATCGTTCACGCTTGTTTGTTTTGTTTTTAAATTCTAGTGATCACCGCCCAACAAAAGATGAGAGAAGTAATTTATTTTTTCCAATTTTTTAATTGATCACCCCCAACACGGCATGCTGCCAAAAGACGTTGGTCACGTGACGGTTTCTACTGAGTGACTAACCAGACCCGTCTTTTCCTGTTCTCCTATCGCAATGACTGGCCGTCGTGTGCATCCGTCTGAAAATCCTACCTTAACCCTTCGTTCCCCCGCCTTTCCAAATACAAATGCGAACGCTACCTTCTTTTTCCTTACATTATTTTGAATCTGCTCTGATCTACCATATCGTTTACAACATAGTCTCAAAGACTACTCAAATAAGCAGAAAATTAAAATGTATTCCCCGAGGTTATCACAGATTTTGCAACTGGCCAAAACATGTTCGCTAAACAGGTTTAGTTTCTCCTTGATGAACATGTAGCCACAGTTTTCATCGATAACACCGTGCAACGCGATTTCTTTGTTCCTGACTAGTGAGTGTTATTTCCTAATTGCTTCGGTATAAAAAGTATAGAAAATGGATATTATTCCCTTCAAACTTTGCTTTTGACGCCAGGAGTGTGATATTCATGTGTAATTGTTTTTTCTTACTTTATGTGATTAAAAATAGACAAATTCGCTCCTTGTCCAATTGAAAATAAGTAAATTTCTAATTATTACTGACAGCAAAGTTGTAAGTAAATAATTGACATTTGCTAAACCTTTTGGACATAATCAATTAAAAATTAACAAAAAAAAAGTTGTTTTTTTAAGTTTCACAGTGTAATGTGTAAAACCTCCAATAATAAAATCCCAAAGCCTTAAAAGCAGCACATACGTAATAGCTTGTTCTTTCTGGTGATAGATATAAAGAGAACGCCAATGATAAAAGAAAACGAAAAGTGTAAGATATTTCCTGTCAATATGGTTTGAAACAAAGAGAAATGGGTAAAAAAAGGAAGACGTTTTCTGACTGGATAAAATAGATCAGTATTGCTATTTTTATTTCATGTATTTGCCTGTGTCACACCAGATGCCTGATGGTTATTGCTGGATGAAACTGAAACATGGAACCTAACCAAAAGATTGGCTCTCAAACTAAGAACTATGCAACGTGCACAAGAGTGGATCATGCTTGACCACATGGAGAGATCACAAGACAGCACAGTATATTGTTGCAAGAATGCCAGACAACCGCTGGACATCACAACTCACGAAGTGGATCCCCAAAGATCATATACGAAATTATTGCCGGCAGAAAATAAAATGGCGTGACTACTAAGACAGATATTGGCACGATCCCCACAATCGAGAGGTTTGTTGAATCTTGGGGAAGGTCTATGCCCAACGACTGACGTTAAAAGGATGATGATGATGGTGATGATGATTATTAGTCCCGTCAAAATATGCAAAAATAGGAGTCAACCGGGAAATTTAACATATAAACCTAAGTTTGGTACCGTTAGAAGCGCAATTTTATGTAGATTAACATACTAAAAGCACAAATATTTGTATGGGTCGATACGTAGAGAGCACTTTTTGTTGAAAAAGTTGAAAAGTTAGTACGTGAAATTAGGTGAAATTTCAAAATGTGAGAATAGTGTGAAAACTTGCATACTAGCAGATTTCTTTTATGCTCTTTCATATAAAATCAGGATACACACGATATGACAAAAACGGCATCTTTATTTCAAAATGGTTGCCATTTTAAAAAAAAAACAGAATTGTTCAAAATATGAAAAAAAGGGGTGAAAACTCGCATACTGATAGATTTTTTAATGCTCTTTTTATATAAAAGCAGGACACATACGATCTGATTTTTTCATGGCAGCCATTTTGAAATAAAGATGGCTGCCGCAGTTTTGGACAGATAGTGTGTAGCCTGTATTTTATATGAAAAAGCATTACATTTAAAAATCGAGGTGGATTCACCAGGAGGTGGATTCCGACCCCACTAATTTTTGTCAGTAACTCATGAAAATCTTTTGTTAACTGAGAAACCTGTGTATCGTGGGCTTCACTAAGTAATTAAAACACCAATTCAACCACTCAAGTAAATTAGGAAAAAGTCAGAGAGGAAGACTAAATAGGTGTTCCTGACAATCAGTTTGCTCTCCAAATACTTTGCAGAAGATGGACATGAAGTTCATTAATGCAAAGGTGATGCAGATACTTCAATTATAGACGTTGCTCTGGAATATACTTGTAGCAAGAAACCAGTTGCAGTTGTTGCCGAAGACGTAGACATACTTGTTGTGTTACTCTACTTCTGAAACAAGGAAATGGGGAATGTGATAATGCGCTCTGAGGCAAAGAAAGGACACAAACTGAGGGAATTCAACATCAGGCAGAATGACTGAACGACTGGATAGAAATATTGTCAATAATATTCTGTTCATTCACGCTTGGGGTAGTTGCGACACCACATCAACAATCTTTAACCAAGGGAAAAGCAAAATCATGAAATTGGTTGAGAACGGGGAAAAAGGATGTTGCTGAAATCTGCTCAGTATTCGATAATACCAATTCTACACAAGATGGCATTGGAGAAGCTGGAATTAAGCTCTTTGTTATAATGTATAGCAAGTGATATATATTGCAGATATATCTGATTTAAATTTTCGGCTTCAATAAGCTTCAGACGTTCCCCCATTTGCTGCTTATTATATTATAGATGGTTAGCGGTACGAAAGTCTGACTTAACTTCGAAAAGTCCGATGCATTGAAATGATCGTCAGCAAAAGGAGTACAACCAACAGAGGATTCAGATCGGCAACACAGATTGCGCGTTTATTTGCA
This sequence comes from Architeuthis dux, assembly GCA_006491835.1. Classification (NCBI taxonomy): domain Eukaryota; kingdom Metazoa; phylum Mollusca; class Cephalopoda; order Oegopsida; family Architeuthidae; genus Architeuthis; species Architeuthis dux. The sequence goes on from VCCN01003999.1 coordinate 1,742,474, forward strand.
GATAATGTTCTGGAAAACCTTGATGAACACTTCAATCGAACCAACTGATTGGGGATGGTGCCGAGACGGTAGCTGATTAGAGCCTGTTATGTCCACTCAGGTATATAGTTCAATAATAATGTTTTATCTTGGATCTCCATAATTAGAAGGCTCTGGAGTTGGAATAGTTAGGGATTGGAAAGATTACCGAAGGTCGAGTTTTAAATAATAGGAAGGTTGCAAAATGTTTTGATTTTTTTCATGGGGAGGACGAAGCTTTCTCATAGTGAAATTTGAAAATGTATGGTTCAAGTAAAATTATCTTTCCCTCTCAAAAAAGTTAATGAAAGGAGGTTTGGAATGTCCTGGGTGCTAAATTTTCAAAACATTACTTGCTGGTTTAGGGTTCTATTTGAAACATATAGCTTTTACTCTTTGAAACACTTGTAATCATTTATTTTTAGGTAATTTCTACAGTGAGTGTTTTGTTCAATAGCACGTTTAATGGTAACAATCTAGTTCTTTGACTCAAACAAATTTGAAGCTCATAGTACTCTGCCTTTTTAGAATAACAACCTAGGTTAGGTTTTCAAAATGTTTTCTTTACGCTATTCTCCTATCGATGAGATTCTTTAAAACCTGTACATTTGTAAAGGCTATGGCTTGCCCTCATGATTTAAGCATCCCAATAGATGATATCGGTAACAATTCCAACTCTGAATAACTACAGCAATGATTCACTTAAGTTTTTAAAATGTGAATGCTTCATTAAAATTACACCCTTTGTAATATAAATAATCCAAAACTTTCTATGATTCAATTATACTTACCGTACCCTCCAGCACCAGATGAAATAATGTATGTGGTGAGACGAAAAATCCATGTGGAACCATTTCCTGCTCCTGTCGAAAGAATGGGCTTGCCTACGTTACTGCCTGTGGTCAGTGCCATGGAAGAGGATGGAATAACAAATGTTCAATGGACCTGGAGGAAGAGCCAACTGATGGCGATAGTAGTGACCCTTTAAAGATGGAAATATTTTTGAGACGCTCTTCTAATAAAAGATATTGTGATGATTATATTTAGTCCTCCTCTCTGATTTTTTCCTAATTTAATTGAGTGGTTGAGTTGGAGTTCTTTAAGTTTTAATTACTTTCATATGTTTCTCGGTTAATAAAAGATTTTCATGAGTTACAGACAAAAATTAGTGAAGGTGAAAAAATGTAATGCTCTTTCATATAAAAACAGGCTACACACGATCTGACCCAAACTGCGGCCGTCATCTTTATTTCAAAATGGCTGCCATAAAAAATTTAGATCGTGTGTGTCCAGCTTTTATATAAAAGAGCATTAAAAAATCTACCAGTATGCGAGATTTCACACTTGTTTCACATTTTAAACAAGTCTGGTTGAAATTTTAAATAATCTGCTCTACTATAATGCGAATTTTGTTTTTTATGGTTGCTATTTTGAAATAAAGACCATGTGTATCCTGATTTTATATGAAATAGCATAAAATATTCGACCAGTATGCAAGTTTTTACACTTTTTCACACATTTTAAACCATTCTGGTTGACATTTCAATTAATCTATATGGCGATTTTTGTTCTTTTAGGTAGGCGGACGTTTTGAAATAAAGATGGCGGCTGCGGTTTTTGTCAGATCATGTGTATCCTGATTTCATATGAAAGAGCATAAAAAAATCTACCAGTATTTACATTTTGAACAATTCTGGTTGAAATTTCAATCAATCTATATTGCAAATTTTGTTTTTATGGCGGCTATTTTAAAATAAGGATGGTGGCCACAGTTTTGGTCAGATCGTGTGTAGCCTGGTTTCAAACTCCAGAGCATTAAAATGTCTAACAGTGTGCAAGTTTACAAATCTTTTTACGTCTTGAACAATTCCGGTTGAAATTTCAATTTTTCCACTGTAGTATATTTCGAATTTTGTTTTTTATGGTGACCATTTTGAAATTAGGATGGCGGCCTCAGTTTTTTTCAGATCGTGTGTATCCTACTTTTTATATGAAAGTTCATTAAATAATCTACCAGTATGCGAGTTTTCACACTTTTCTTTTAATATTCTGAACAATTCTGGTTGAAATGTTAATTAATATATATTGCATTAAAAAGTTTAACAATGTGCAAGTTTACAAATCTGTTCACGTCCTGGACAATTCCGGTTGAAATTTCGAATCTTTTCTTTTTTATGGCGGCCGTTTTGAAATAAAGATGGCCACCGCAGTTTTGGTCAGATCATGTATATCCTTATTTTTTATATGAAAGAGCATCAAACAATCTACCCGTATGCAAGTTTTCACACTTTTCTCTCATTTTGAACAATTCTGCTTGGAATCTCACCTAATTTCCAGTACTAACTTTCCAACAAAAAGTTCTCTCTACGTACATATCGAGCCATAGAATTCTTTCCCCAGAGTTGGTTGCGGTGGGCCTTTGGTATGTTAATCTACATAGAATTGCGCTTCTCATGGGTACAGCCATAACCTTTATGTTCATAAATCTGTTTCGATTCCCGGGCGCGGTTCTGGTATATTTCTATTAGTTTTCTCTCACGTCTCCGATCTAGCAAATTGTATTTTTCTTGTTCACAACAACTAAATCCGTTCTCCTTGCTTGCGGAGGTCGGGGGTCGGTTTGGATCCCAGAGTCCCAGAGTATTTTAATCTCATTATTTTCTAGGACAACTTTGTTTACATGGTCGAACCGAATTGTTTGCACCATTCCCAGTGACGTATTGTCGCTACTCCATTGCGCATGTTTTTTAATGTTCACTTTGAGCGAGTTTGCCGCATTCACTTATCATGTGGTTTAAACTCTAGCCTCTTTCTCCTCAAAGGTGACATTTGCTGGTTTGCTGTTTTGCTGTTTTGCCTGTCTTTGTTTATTCCGTCACGTTAAACGAAACCGATATATAAAATTAACATTTCCGTAAACACCGTAATATGAAATCATGACCTAGTGATTGCTAGGCGACTCTCTTACCAACTGAGCCAAAATGACTAATCTTATATTTACGAATTTATTTATTATATATACAATAAAAGTAGGAGTGTGGTTTGATCCTGCAGCAGCCATGCTTGTTTTCTGATCCAACTGTTCTGGACTGCAACGATAAGAGTTCCCGTTTCTCTTTTTAAATATCCTTTGCATAACCATGTCCACGATTTTTCGTCTGTGATAATTTATCTCTCTTTAAATTATCCCTGGAGTCAATATACGGCAGTGAGTAAACATACAGATATAAAGGATAAGCTCTTGGTGAGACTCGAACTCACGTCGCTTTCCACCTCAGACTCTATCCTTCATTCTTCCCCGATCTCTGTCGGCGCCACATTTATTATTGTTTTTACACTAGTACTATCTCTAACAGCAATATTATCTTGATTTATTTTTTATTAGATGAAGCATTTTCAACCATCATTATTCATTTTTGACTAGTATTTTCTTTCATCTTTATTTTTTAGTTGATTTTTATAACTTTACTCAGGTCGTCAATTATACGGTAGTGAGTAAACAGCGTGGAGCGGCAATAAGGGATAAGCTCTTGGTGAGACTGGAACTCACGTCCCTTTTTTACCTCAGGGAAGTCTGGTTAACCATAACAGCTGCTCTCGCCGACTGAGCCACGAGAACTCTATGGTTGGCAGAAGATCAAAACTAATTTCTTGCTTTTACATGATCTACAATAATAATAATATCATAACAATAACAATAACAATAATAACAACAATAACAATAATAATAATAACAATAATAACAATAACAATAATAATGAGATAACAATAACAATAATAACAACAATAATAACAATAACAATAATAACAATAATATCATAACAATAATAACAACAATAACAATAATAATAACAATAACAATAATAATAACAATAACAATAATAATAGACCGACCACTCCATTCAAGCGAGAAGACCGAATCTCTGATAGTCGTAAACAAGGAAAACGGGACCTGCCAGGCCGTGGACCAGATGGTACCAGCAAACCACAGAGTGAAGACGAAAGCAAGCGAAAATAAAATAGAAAAATATCAGGATCTCGCCCGGGAACTGAGAAAACTGTGGAACATGAAGGGTTATGGTCGCGTCCATAATAATTGTTGCACTTGAAATTGTGCCAGAACACTAGAATCGAGATTGAACGAATTGGAAATTCGAGGATGATTTGAAACTGTCGAGACCACGGCAATACTGATAAAGATGCTGGAGATTTGAGGAGACTTGCTGTCACTCAATCTCCATCGATAACCACCAAACATCTGGTGCGAACGTACAAATGCATGCAGCACCAATCTCTGCTTTTCCGGTCAAAAATCGTCTCTCCCTTTTTCTCTTTCTCTTTAAGGCATATTGGCAGGAAATAGTGTACACTTTTCATTTTCTTTTAAACTTCTTCAGCGTTCTCTTTATATCTATCACCCCCCCCCCCCCCGCCCAAAACTATTACGTTCTTCCTAACTAGGTTGCACTTCTCTAACAACTTTCAAATTCTCGCTTCTTCACCGATTTATATTTTTATTTGTACTGAACATGTTATACTTTTTTTCCTTTGCTTTGTGTCTTTTCCTTCCCTAACCCCGTTTCCTTTTTATAAAACTTAACATTTGACTAATGTTATGTTTTAAATTTCCGCTTCTCTTTAACTTTGCTGCGTTTTTTCAACTGTTACTTTCAGAGTTGATTATTTCATTGCCAACCAGTAAGATTATCCGAACTTATCCGCACATAATGTCCTCAAAACGTAAATACAGTACTCATCTGTATTATGGCTAAAAGATGGGATATAACAGTGAAGTACACGTGCAGCTTTGTCCGTTCACCAAATGAAAAAAGCTGCACGCCCGATTCCTCGCTCACTACCACTAATTACAAAGCTGCATACCGATTCTTCGCGAGCACCAAACATAAAGATATGTACACCCGATTCCTCGCTCACTACCACTATTTACAAAGCTGCATACCTATTCCTCACGAGCACCAAACTAAAAAGGCTGCACACCCAATTTCTCGCTCACGCCAACCATTTACAATGCTGCATACTGATTCCTCACCAAGCAAAAAGAATTGCACACCCAATTCCTCGCTCACTACCACTATTTACAAAGCTGCATACTGATTCCTCGGGAGCACCAAACAAAAATAATTGCACACCCAATTCTTCGCTCACTACCACTATTTACAAAGCTGCATACCGATTCATCGCGAGCACGAAGCAAAAAAAGCTGCACACCCAATTCCTCGTTCACTACTACCATTTACAAAGTAATTCAAGTAGACATGCAGCTTTCACCGTCCACTGATTTTAGAAGTCTACTGTGATTTATGTGTCACGAAAAATAAAGTAAATGAGATTTTACTGGCTTTTACAACAGCAGACAATGACGTCATCATAGTATGAAACCCACGCAGAAATTAGTGTGCATTACATGACTGAACAGGAAAGATGTATTGGCTGGGTGATCTGCTAATTCGATGTTTTTCATCTGTTCTGGGGTAAATGTATTTAGCCACAGACAACTTTATATGGCCAGAACATTGCAGAATGTAAGCGTTAACAGACTCAAGTAGAAACATGTTAGAACAAGAAAAAAAACTCTGTTCAACGTTGTTTACACAACTTTTGACAGCATTTGGCAACATTTGTTTCTGTAATAAAACTATTTGTTTCCTATTGATTAAAAAAGAATGATGTAAAGCTGTTTTATAGGTCATAACTCTACGCTTAGAATATGAGATGTTAAAAATGTTTTAGCTTCTTGAATTACGAACGCTTTTTCATACGTTACATTTTTTTTATTTTGAGAATTTATTTTTAAAAATAATTATATGGCGTAGTGTGACGTAAAAAAGAACAAAATATTTCTCTTTCTTCGCCCACTCTCTCTATCCTTCATTTCTTATGAACGCTATGAACCTATTCAAATTTTGTCTGAACGAAAGACTTTTTGGCATTTTGTCGCAGTTAAAAAGAGGAATATTTTTCACCAGAAGTCGGTTTTTTCTTAATCAAGTATATATAAGTATATATACAGTATCGTCCATAAATAAGTACACCCCCTACCACTATTTTATAGAAATTTCATTTTCTTCTAAACCAAACATAGCAGGATTTTATTACTTCTAGTGAAACATTACACCATCAAAACGGATATTATCAGGTATTATTTATTACCAAACTCTACAGCATTGAGACTATGTTGCCAAAATATGAATATGTTGCCGTCCAAAGATGAGTACAACACTACGAAAAAATAGTTTCAATACTGTAGAGTTTGGTCACAAACTAAAGCAGCAGTTTAGCATAAACTTACATTGTAAATTGAAACACCCTCCCCCTAAAAATGTATTGGGCGGTCAAAATACAAAGAAAAAACATTTTTTCTAGTCATAATAAATACAGTTCCAGCCCTCTAGCTCTATTAATGCGGCCTGTACGTGCGACACATAGATAGATAGATAGATAGATAGTCAGCCAGCCAGAGTCACTTAAAAACTGAAGAAACCTATGTTGACAGTTTTGGTTGACGGTTTGTTTCATTTTTTTTTTGTATTGTATTGTTTAAATATATTAATTACTTTTTGTTCTACTTCTATTAGGTGTGTGCAAAATATTCCAGCGAGAAACCGGTTTCAAACTGTGTATTTAGTCTCTAGCTTTTCAAAAAAGAACACCGGGAACTTTTGCACACACGCAACAAATTGCAAAGATGCATAGTAGAGTTTCTACGGGCCATGCTAGTAACAATACTAAACATAACTTTGATGTACTTTCTATGAAAATAATAACGTGACTGTGTGGTTTTCACAAAAGGTTTCCTTTAAACGTGTGAGAATTAAATTATATTCATAGCGATGTGACTGTTTATTTGTACGTAACTTGAAAGGAAAGAAATCAGTGGTCACTAATTGCATTTCCTTGTCTACTCAGCTTGAAACCGGGTATACTGGAGTCTGTGTACACGATGATAAGTAAGTGTTTTATGCTGTGTGTGTGAGAGAGAGAGAGAGAGGGAGAGAGAGAGAGAGAGAGAGAGAGAGAGAGTAATAATAAGCAATGTATTCATTTTATTTTTATGTGCTGTCCAACGACCGGAATATGGTAAAAGATTTTTGAATTACTCTGGTGAATCTGGGCTGTCAACTTCGTGTCTACGTATATAAAGAGAGTATCTAACAGTTGAGGCTATTTTTCCTGAATATTTGTTTTTTTAGAACTTGAAATTTTGATCAATACGGACGTATAGTTACACACGCACGCGCACACACACGCGTGCGCATTATATATATATATATATGTTTTGTGTAAATGTTTTATGCAGTGTGTGTGTGTGTGTGTGTGTGTGTGTGTGTGTGTGTGTGAGCGCGCGTAACATTTAAAAAAATGAAAGATTTTTTTAAAAAAAAGAAAGCAGAAATAATGATGATTGTGACTGTGGAGATGGCAAAGACGAAGATGATATAAACTGAAGTTTTACAAACAAAAGGGGGATGTTCTTGGTGGGATTGACGCCGCTGTGTGTGACATGGAAATCGGAGTGATGATGATGATGATGATGATGATGATGATGATGATGATGATGATGATGATGATGATGATGATGATGATGATGACGACGACAAAAAAAAACAATGATGACAAAACCAACAACAGCAAAGTGGATAAAGGATAAATAAGAAATAAGAATAATAAGTCAAGGTAACAGTGATTGGTGAAGCAAAACTAAATGAACAGACGATAACGCGTAAATCCTTGCCCCCGGGCAAAGAGATCAAGAATAGGGAGACATAGAGAAGGGATCTATATTTCACAAACAGTGACACTGAACGCAAGAAAACTTTTTTAAAAAACGTCAACTCAGAATGCCACCATCTTACCATTTTTTGACATGGGTGGATAGAAAAAAAGTAATGAAATAATATGAAGATAAGAAACAAAAGCATTGCAATATGTCTCCCTTTGCGTCAAATAAACGTACATAATCTTGATGGCATTTCTTATTTATCTACAGGGGCCCATATCATTCGTTGAGAGATGCTATGTCTCTATCCCAACCTTTTTTTCTTTTTAGTGGTTGTTTGTTTATACGAATAGGCAAGAAATATTGACGGCCATGTTTTTCATTTTTTTGTCATTATTTTAGATGATCATCTTTGCGTTTAACGAAGGAAGTACCAAGAAATAGTTTATAACATAATATATGCGTGCTACACTCTCCCACCACAAACACACACACTCACACTTACATTCACACACACACATACACATATATGTGTGTGTGTGTGTTTTAAAATGTATATGTATTATGTGTGTGTAATAATATGCACACGTCCAGACATAAACACGTGCATATGGATAGTCATGCTAACAATTCCACATTTATACATGTATGCACACATTTTCCTATGCATATGCTTATTGTATATGCGTATATGTATTGGCTCATATATTTACATGCTTATGTATATTGTCCGCTTACACGCACACACACACACACACACACATTGCCATCTGGGCTTACAGTTACACGTAAATCGTTATTAAAAAATAAAGTTTTTCCTAGACAGAAATGGACATTTTTAGAAAATATGTGCAAACTATATATATAGTTTAAGAAAAAAAGTT
>VCCN01003999.1:1827378-1848440 GCA_006491835.1 Architeuthis dux
GCACTGCCTTGTATGTTGGCTAATATATCTGGCAAATGTCAACTTCGTACAATCGACAGTTGTTGAGTAATCGTGGTGAATATATACACACACACACACACACACACACACACAAATTTCTTCAATTGTAGTTAGATATTTCAATAATAGTAAAAGAAATTCACTTTCATCTCCTGATTGTTTTATATTATTTTGTTAATTTTTGTCCTTGTAAATACGTTTTGCTTATCTTTCTTCCTTCCACTTTCCTTTCTATTATTTTGTAGGACAAAGCAGCTGGAGATGATGAAGCAATGTTTGTGGATGAGAACTTCTGTACAGCTCTAGAGTACGGGTTGCCACCAACTGCTGGTTGGGGCATGGGAATTGATCGAGTGACAATGTTCCTTACTGATAGTAATAACATCAAGGTAGGCAATTACACACACCTTTTATGTACACCACAAACATACAATGATGCAATAGCAGAAATAAGTCCTAAAAAGTTATTACTCTATATATGAGCATTGCTTAGCAAAAGCATATACTATAAATAGTTTGTGTGTCTGTCTACAACAAGGATTGGCAACCTTTTTGCCTCTGTGGACCAGATCGCGTATCAATCAGTGGAGAGTGGCCCAGATAAATGCAATTAAAAAGCTTGAAATATCAGAATTATCCTTTTTATTACATCAATCAATGGATAACGCATGCTAGAAAATCAGTTGTGTTTAACCAATGATGCCAATTAGTAATCGAAGAACTCAATTTAGTCGCAATTTATTTCAATCAAGGCATCTTTGGATTCTAATAAAGATACAGAATCTTTAAAACATGAACAGTAAACATAGTATCTCAATATTTGCTCGCGGGCTGAATCTGGCCCACAGGTTGCCAACCCCTGGTCTACAAGATAATTGAAAAAAGTTTAACAGTCCATGATGAAATTTGACAATTTCATAGATTGAGTGTCTAAATATAAATACATTTTTAAACACTCTTTAATAGTGGAGCCTGCATTTACACTAGTCAAATCAGTACTAGTGTCAATAATGGTTTTTAGCAAATTAAAATATACAACCAGAGTTTTAGAAATGATGGGAAACCTCAACTTTGCCCTAGAATTAATAAGTACACACCACACTACCTGTTCAGCATACGAAAATAGTCTGGATGCAACCTGAAATAAACATAGTTGCGCATTTCATCGCTAGGTGTCAAGTTATTTATGGCGTGGTTCTAGATTGACTGATTTGTTTCCTGTGTCCTTTTTTCTCTTTCTCTTTCTGATGTTAGCATGTTTGGCAATTTTCACGTTGACTGATAAAAAAGAACTGTGAAGTTTTGTTTTCTTTTGGGGAACACTTCAGCTGAAACTGTTGTAATGCTTTGAGTAGCTCTTAAGGAAGAAGCTTTAGGTAAAACAGAGGTTTACAAGTGATGTCCACATTTCAAATGTGGTGAAATGTCACTTGAAGGCCAATCACGATCTGGCCGACCTTCAGTAAGTTGAAATGACAAAAATCTTTGCCATGCAATCAATGGAGACCATTCGGCAACCACATGGACGTAAGGATGGTGGACGCATCGTTGAACTTCTGGTTCTTGTTTTTTAATGAATCACCTCAACTGCTTCATTCAATTTATGCATTGTAACATTTGTTTGTTTTCCTTTCAGGAGGTGCTGTTATTCCCTGCTATGAAGCCTGAGGATGGTAACACACCAGCAGATGCAGCAGCTGAAGAAAAGACAGCAGCAGCCTAAAACCCAAATCCACAGGAATATTATTTGAATCTCTTCATATTCAGTGCAATGATAACAGCACAGTTATCCTACTTCTCGCACTGCCTAAAGAACCTCTCTCTCACTTCTCTCGTCCAAAATTCAGAACTTGATAATGCCATCAGAAAATTATTTAGAAAAATTGATAAAATTTCAAATTAACCATTTTGTTAGAGAACTACCTCATAAATGTTGCTTTAACTAAATGGAAAATAAATAAGATTCTAATTTTTCTCAAACTATTAATGATTTGGACGCTTGGAAATCATTAAATCTTGTTTGATGCCATTTTTGCTTCCATTAGCTTAAAAGCTGTCTTTGGTGGCCATTAAGCTCAATGTCAAGTCACTTCCTATTTATAGAATTTATAATTACTTGAAAAATAAATAAGGGAAACTACCCTATAATTAGCATTTAATATACCTGGAGTTATCCCCCCATGAGAAATCTGATCATTATACAATAGGTTATCGGGGTGAGCGCAAATGCAAACCCCACATTTATTATCAAGTTGGAAATTGCTTTATTCTCCAACAAATTATAACATTTTAATGGTATTGCGCTAACAAAAATGTCACGATGTGCTGTTTTTGCTGTGTTACAGTAACAAACTTACAGAAATCTGGTCATTATAATATAGAAGATAGAATCAATCCCAATTTAAAAGATTTTTTATAATCCATAACACAATGCTTGAAACAGGATTACAAACATTTTAATAGTGATCCAAGTTACCCTCGCTTATATTTTAATAACCACACTGGTTATATTTTGTGCAATTATTACTTTTTAAAAAAAGATCTTTGTTGCTAATTCATCTACTTGAATATTTGCAACATACACATTTGGAGTATACTTTAATTTTTCTTGTCTTTGTAGTAGGACGTTTCCCCTTTTAAAAAAATTCAGTAACATTTAATTCAAATATTGTTAAATTTGTTGAAATAGTCCTATCTTGATTTATTTCATAATCCATTAAGCATGGGGGCAGGAGTTATTAATATTTCTCTAGATAATGAAGTTATGATAATTTACTTGGAGATAACTTTTATACTTTAGCTATCTACATACATATTTTATTTAAGCATTATTGCATGTTTAATTAAACTTATATTGTCATTATTGTTTTTTATACAGTGTCTGCAGAAAAAACACATTTAAAGGGAAGTAACTCTTTGAAAGAGTTATTTCCCTTTTAAATGTTTTTTTTGCAGACAGCCTGTACTATGGATTAGTTATATATAATGATTATTCATTTTACAGCTCTGAAAACATACCAATCTTTTATACATTGACTTTTCTTTCTTGTCTTTAACACATTTTTCTTTATCTTGTTGCCTTTCTTAGGTGTCTGTTGCATTTGATAACCTTCCATGAAATGTTGAATACAACCCTTTATTTGATCAATGGAAATATGTTATTCTCATTCTTTTACCTGTCATGTCTAGTGTCCTTTAGAACTTCATGCCACTCTGATCAGCATGAGCACTGTTGAATAAGAAAATGGAAGGAATCGGCACACATTCTATGCTCAAATCATCCGATCAGTAGGCTTAGCATAGATATTGAATACTTTATGGGAGCTTCTTCTTAGAGACATTAGGTTTACAGCTCAAAAAAGTAAATAAAATTCTATGAGACATGACCTTGTGGACAAAAGAACTGGTAAAGCTCATCTGGTTCCATGGAAGTCATGAGTTCAATCCCTGGGTCAGTAACATACTGGTTCAGGCAGTATTGAATACTGTATATGCAAGTACATGGTATCCCATAGATTTGTCTCTTTAAGGGAAGTAATGTTGTATAAACAGGTAGATGTTTTCATTTCTTTTCTACTCTAGATACTAAAATGTTTAAGGGAGACAACGCATTTTCATAAGTTGTTTCCCTTACAACGGGTACAAATCTATGGGACAGACACCCTGTATATAAGATGGAAATTAAATTAGAAAAAATGATGCCAATATTATACTGCTGATATTATTAGGGGGCCCATGTATGACCGTTATGGGGCTTGGATGAGTTGAAGTGAGTCTAGCATATGCGGTAGGTAAGAATTCTGAAATTCCCTGGGACTAAAGGAATGACAATAGCATACTGCCATGGTTCAATGTGTGTTCAGTTTGACATTCTCAGAAGATTATCAAATGTGATAGACAAAATGACAAGGAAACTGGTCCAAAAGAATCAGTGTATATTAGTAACATCTTCAGACAAAGATACCTTCTTTTTAAAAAAAAATTTCCAGATTTTACCTGGATGTTCAACTCTCATTACAGAAATGCTTCATGTCAAAAAAAAAAAAAGTATAGAGAATCCATTTTGATATCGAGTCTTCTTATTAAGATAGGAGGCATGTTGCGAGATGTTTTTTTGACTGTGGTGTTACCATTAATTCCTGGTAGGGTCTGTCTGCCTTAAAAAATGGTTAACAAATGATTTACACTTTCATTCAGGAAATAAAATGAGTTTCAGTATAAATAATTGTTGCCATGAATTCTTGTTTTATTTTGCTATATACATTTTTTTTTTCCAGGGTAACACAGCCTTTGTTTTATACATATTGAGCTATCTATATTGATAAAAAAAGATTTCAAGTAATAATTTATAAGTGCATTATTCAAGCTTCAGACATGAAATGATTGGCAGTTACCCTATAATTACTGTCGTACACTTCATACAAAGCTTCATATTATTTATATTAGTATATATTTCTTATTATTATTTCCTCAAATACCCTATGCACCCATATATATATATATGTTATGGGATTCGCTACAGATTAACAGTCCGTTTCATTGCCACTGGCCTACATACACGGGAGATACATACATGCCCACGCATTCGACTGCTCATATTTTAAGAATAAAATGCCATGTCTAGTGACATCAATAGATTTAATAGATAATATTTTACTTTGGAACAAATATATACAAATAATACTTCCTGTTATAACCAGATGCTAATAAATATGAGATAAAAATGAAGAATACGTATAAAAGTGGCTGAAGCTGAACATGGTGATGTTGTGTGCAAAAAATGTATTTTTATAAAATGATTTGTTCTTTCGATCTTAAGCCATTCACCTGATGAGTTGCCTGTGGCAATGAAATGAACGGTCATTCTGTAGCGAATCCCATAACATATATACAAATTTTATATGCTCTGTATTTTTAATTTATTCACTAAAATATTGCACTATGTACATTCAACATATTGTGTTTCTTTAAAAACACAAAATACACATGTATATTATATATTACGGGTGTGGATCAATAAGTCTGTAGCTTGACAAAGTTATAAGCTGAAACTTTCACTCTCTAATGTGATTAATGGAGAAGCTCTGGGTTAAGTGCATTGACAAGGAAAGAGATTATGTTGTAAAATAAATGCTTTTTTTTTTTCCATCCTTAGACTTATTGATATACCTACCTACATACACTGGAGCTGCTACATTTTTTTTATTATTCTCATTTCAAATGGCTTTACTGAAGGACTTTCCCAAAGCTTAAATGTCTACACTCCTGAAGTTCATGCATGTAGCATATACGGGTTTCCCCCCACTATCCGAAAGTTGAGCATTCCTATGAAACCGTATGAAAGCTGAAATGGCATAAAGCAAAGTAATTACCATTAATTTATAGGGGAAGAATTTGAGCATTCCCAGAGCCAAAAGATAACCTTTGTCTGCCAGTTTTATGCTAAACATAACATCTTTACAAGCTCTCTTGGACTTTTCTGATACTTTAGGACACATCTTACGGATGCACCAAGTAAATTAAGATAGAGCACAGATGCTCAGACACAGTTCAAAGTTATGGTGGCTTGAAATCATTTGTAAAACCAAAGTGGCGTAAAGTGAACTTTCATAAAGCAGGGGATACTTGTATATTAATACTTAGAGTAAAGAAGTTTCATATAAGCTACATATAACTAATAAATTCTAATTCTTTATCTTAACAATGATTTAAAATCAAAGTGGAGTAAAAAAATTTTATTATAAAATTGTAAGATCTTAATTCTATTAATATACAGTTTTTCATGGTCAAAATAATTTACACTGCTATACTATAGGTATACATAGGAACCTAATTTAAGCCGCTTATCAACGATTGCCAAATTTTGATTGTGGCATCCTTGTTTTGATTAAATTAAAACTACGTATTTATTATGTGTTGGAGGGGGGTGGACAAAACTCTGTAGAAAGATAAACAAAAGCAAGTGACACTTTAATTGACAACCGAGGAAGACCAAAAAATTGAAGGATCAAATTTGGTCCGCAAAAACGTTACTGTGCCTTTTATTTAAATTCAATTCAATACAATTTCAACCTATTATGTGCCAAGTTTATAAGGACATTTGTAAATTTGACTGTTTTCTGAAGGGCTATGGGGTAGAATGGTTCATGATGGAAGGTTGCTATAAAGAAATGAAATAATCAGTATGGTGGCGCGTTTAGAAAAAATGATCTAATCTGCATATGTCATCAGGTGGCGATAATCTTGGATTTGAGCTTTTTCAGTACAACTTTGGCATTTTACCAAAAAAAAAAAAAAAAATTGTTTTCTACACTTCAAAATTATGGCAAAACTCTGAATAGAATGACTACTGTATTGTACTTCAGAATTATGCCAATATCTGTGTGCCACCTATTGGTCATATGCACAACAGATTTCTAGCCATATTTTTGTATATATCATCTGAAGGGTTAAATACCAATATCCCCGCATGCTACAAAAACTAATAATTTGGTTATTTAATGTGGACTTTCCCCACCCGACCCAAAATTACTTGAAGTACTTCAATAAAACTGCAGATAAAATTAGGATGTGCTATCCAGGCAGAAGGGAAAAGCAACAAGATTTAGTGGAAAAAATAATTGAATGGAGGATCCATTAACTGCCAATAAATATCAAGTTTTTACATCTGCAAATCACATTCAAACAAACAAGTTAAATGTAAGAGAATTGGAGTTGTTTTTCCAAGAAATAATGTTATAAAACAACTTTAGATCGGAATATTTTATATTGAGGAAAACCTGCCTATTAGAATCATATTTTAATTTATACACTCTTAAAAGCCGCCTTCAGCAGCCTTTAAGCTCTATGACAAGTCACTTCACTTCCTATTTATACAGTTTATATTATAATTATTTGCTTATCCCTCTATTTTTCTTATGAGGAACTAATTAGCAGTTAATAGACCTGGAATAATCTCCCTTATTTATACTTAATACGTTAGGCATTAAAACTGGCAGACATAGGCTGTTTTGGGGGTCTAGGAATGTTCAAAACTTTTTCCCCATATAAATTAATGGTAATTGTTTCTTCTAATAAAATTACTCAGAAACCAGTGCCCAATTGGACTGGAAATTGCTTTATTCTCCAAGTTAGAGCATTTTAATGATATTGCGCTACAATATGCAGTTTTTGCTGGGTTACAGCAACAAACCCTCAAACAAACATGCAGAAATTGGATCATTATAATATAGATGAAATGAAGGTATTAAAATAATACCTTCATGTATTAAATGTGAGTGTGTGTGTGGGGGGGGGGTAGTATATCTGATATATACTTAAAACAAGTTATGTCACATCTAACATATCCGTGAAAATGCAAATATTTTAAATAAATTTTCATTTCTAAAAACGTTGAACACTAGAAATTCAAATTCATATAAAATGAGATGATTCAAAATGCTCTTCCCTTATTGGTTAAAAGAAATTAAATCTAGAAGTTTGGTTTCGATTTTTAAAAAAAGAATTTTTATTATACATAAAACACCCCAGTTTCTTGAATTCAAGCAAACAACTTGCATAAAAACCAAGTTACGTCCCTTATTTTTCTTTTTGAGATTTCACATTTAACTTGAGTCACAAGCTAAAAATATTTGAAAGATAGTTTTGAGAACTAAAAAATTTTTAGTAATTCTATCAGATTTGACTTTAAAAAGTGTCTTCGGTTGCACTGCAGCTTGATCCTAAAAAATGGTGCATTGGTCATAGTAAATCAAGCAAATTAGCAATAATTACATATGTTTGAATCGGTTCTTACAAAATTGGTCCTACTAACCATTGGTTCTATTAAGCGGAATCCACCATATATATATATATGCAATTGTGCGCAGTTGATTTGTTTAAGGTCTTATCATAAATACAGACTGTTGTCAAGCCATTCATGTGTAGGATTGTAACATTCAGTATTGCTCAATAGGAGAAAATTTCATGGGAGGGCAGATATATTCATATTTAGACAATAAATATATATTAAATGAATGAAGTTGCTGTGGTGTCTATGTGCCATTGGACTTGTTGCATCGAACTGTGTCAGTGTTTCCCCCCCCCCCTTGAAAACTACAGTTGCATTAAATATTATTATTATTAAATACTCAAAAATAATGAACCTGAATGATCCTGACAACATTCAATTTTACATTATTGAAACTCCTCTATAAAATGTCCAAAAATGATTTAAATAGTTTATCAAATTTTCAAATTTTATTAGCAATATTCAACTTTATAAATAGCCATTTAGTTCAGTTTCTTTTTTTTTTTTTGAATGACAAAATTTTACTTTCAAAATATTTCACAAAATAATTAACAGACCCAATAGAAAAAACCCCACCTTTTTCCAGAAATATATAAGCAATATAAAATGTATTTTAGTACCAATTCATACGCAATGGATTAAAATTTCTTTAATCGCTATAAATGTTTACAATTGTGTTCATAATATTACAGTCAATATGTATGTAGCCACGTCCTCAATCACAATGCAAAAAGGGTATCTATCTCCTAATTCACAAAGTTGGAAAGAAAGTTTTTTTTATTTTTTTTTTTTTACCTCAATTCATAAAATGCATCAAGGGAAATAACTCCTGACAAAGTATCACCATTTGGAGAATGTTTGAATCTTTTTTTTTTCATATTCAATTCAGAGAATAGTGCCATTATTTTTAATTCTATTCATTGAAAAGCAGTTACAAGCGGTCCATTTATTCAAGAGTTAATTCTGACTGAACTCAGCAATGTATCTACTGTTGCCAAGACTTCCTGGTATATATAACAACCAATGAAAAAGAAATTGCATAGAGCATACTAAAAAGAGCTAAAGTAAATATATTAATGTTTTAAATGTCCCAAAACCTATTTGAATCACTTATAATTATTTACCATATAAGTATCTTTGAACAATACACTTTTATTATACACTGGTTTATTTGAATTGGTGTCCTCATCTTGGTTGATATAGTCATAACATTTCGGCCATTGTACCCTTTGACCTTCTTCTGAAGAAGGCTGGAGAGTACAATGTTGTGATTATGACAATATTGAATAATAATAATGATAAACATTAAAGGTAATGGTAAAGCATCTATCTCTTAAGAGACAACTCCCAATGGCGTATGAACAGCCAGTGACGAAATCGCGGTTTCCTTTGCATGGGTCAGGTTAGTGATCCTAGCAAGTCTCAAGTCTGGTCGAGACCAGAGCCTTATTCTTACAAGTTCTTATGACCACACCCTTGGCAGAATGCAAGTCCACCGAAGGGATACCTCCACCCTAATCACACAGCAGTTAATTGAGTACACTGTAAGCTAAGTTCACAGGTAAATTTGCACTAATGAAGCGTTTTCAACTCTGCTCATACTGTGAATCGAACACGGGACCTTTTATATGTGAATCAGACATGTTAACCATTGCACTATCCGATAGGACATTATTTCATATTAAAAATAAACATTTCTGGTGGGTAAAAAAATGTCAGATTATTATTTTTAAAATCTTTTAAATTAAAATTATTTTAAAGTTATTCTATTTCTATGAGTTTAATTTGAAAGAGTTTAATAAATACTTGTAATGTTTAGTTCATTACATAAGCAATAATTTGAAAATTAATCAAGCCTAAATAAAAGATAACATGGAAATGACTCATTAAGAGAGCCTTCAAAATAAAAATCAACCTACAGTAGAAGCTAAGATATTTTTTTTCAATTTTACGAATGGAAATCACTCCCAAATTCAAAAAATTAAAAACATCTAAATTGGCAATACTGGACTCCCAAATTAGAAAAATTTTTTAAAAAAAAACATTGAAATTGGCAAAACAGGACTTCAAATTCAAAAAATAAAAATTATCTCAATTATAGCCTAATGGTAGGCTAAAATTATTTTCGAAATTCATGATAAAAGACTAAAAGTTGGCCATCAATGCGAAATACAAACTGTTTTGTGTGTTGAAATAAGGACAATTAAACATACTAACCCACATGTACCCTTTTTTTTTGTTACCTGGTTGAAACAGATAATGACCAAAAAAAACAAAACTAACCACCAAAAAGTAATAAAGGAAACACAATGATACCTATTTTCTCAAGCCACAGCCCTTATTAAAAGGAAAAAAATAAAACAATGATGTCTGCATGCACAAAAAAGATGCAGTTGGTTGAGTTTGAATTCAGTATTTGTTTGTAAACACCAGAAATTTAGCTTCAACATACCTCAAGAGAGAAAAAGGTGAGCCAAAAAATAGAAATTGTCAGTGGCATAAAATCTATCAGTTTGAAATCTATATCAGTTCAAAAAATTGTGTGATTATGATTATAGTGTCCCAAGGTTCTAAGTGAAGCAACTCGTCAAATTAAAGAGTATTCAATTTTATGGTTAATTTTAGCAGTACTGAGTTGCTTCCCTTAGATAGAACTGACATTAATTTGGGGACAATTCGGCCGTTTCTCTTGGGACACCCTGTATACTGGCTTCATGAAAACTGGAGATCTGACTATCAAAACACTGAACAACTTCAGTTTAGCATAATTATATGTACCTTATATCAGTCAATAGATACCATGCAGTAATTAGACAGACATAGGTTTCTACCAATTGTTTCCCAGCTCCTCATCTTTTATGATGAGCGTGGGTTACATAGTTTAGTAGAAGGGGTAACAATATTTGTCTCTGCTTGACCACTCCCTCTCTAGGCTAGACTTGAAAGTGTTCACATTCTGTGCAGTGACCGTGGCTTCACTCAGACAATTCCAGTCCACTGTCACTCTTGCCATGAAGAACTGTTTTCTTGCGCCAGTTTCAAGTTGCGTTTGAAGTTTGTATCTGTGGCCTCTAGTATATATCTTGAATAAATTCCTTTACCGAGAATCTCTGTAAATTCAAACCATTAGTTATGAGTGGGTGAGGGAGAAAGAGAGTGTGAGTGATTAAATTAGTTTGACACTCCCAGTATTTATTTTGATCAAAAACAGCCTGGACATTCAAAGTTGTCAGTTGTCATTCCACGATGGTGGTAAAGTACAAGAAGCAACAGGAAGCAAGCAAAGGGAATATAACTTTAAAAAGCTTCTATACAGAGTTTTCGGGTGATTAATTAAAAGAATTTAGGGTTAGCATTATTCATCGATTAGAGCAATTGTTATCTAACTACAATTGAAGAAATCTGTTTGTGTGTGTGTGCACTGCAATTACTAGACAACTGGACATTATATGCAGTTGAAATTCACCAGATATATTAGTCAGCACAAAGGGCAGTGCAGTGTCGAGTTTGAATTATTTTGGATCAGCTGTTCAAGAAATCTAATTGAAATAAATAAAAATTACAAATTATAGATCTTTGATATAAAACTAGCGGAAATACCTGGTGTTCAGTTTTTTTTTTATATCCCTTAAATAAATGCAATCATATGAGTTAGAGCAATTGTTTAGAATTATAGCCAAGATGCTCACTTTGTATACATGTTGCAGCAATATAGCTGCAGAAAGCATTGATGTAATCACACAAAGCATCAAATAGCACAATTGTACCTTTTTATATAGTAGCTAAAACATCAACAGAAATAGACCAATATAGCATGTAAAATAAAAATTTATTCTTCTGAAATTTATGTGAAAAAATAAACACTTTTTTCCTGTTCTTTACGTAATTTTTTTGCAGTCCACTTCTGTACATATACAGTCTGTAAAAGTTCATGATGTCTATTGCAGTCCGCGTATGTAAATATTAGTGAGAAAAAAATTTACAAAGCGTTGAAAATAAATAAATAAAAAGAAATGTAAGAAAATTATGAAAAAGAACTGAAAAAAAACAAACTCTCAGCTTCTAAAAAAATACAGAATATTTACTTTTTGTAAAAAAATCGTTTAAAATATTTTTATTCAATAAAAAACGATGTGAAATTTTATGAAAAATATTAATTATTAACTTACTTTAGAGAAATTAGGGAATAGAAATCTTGGGAGTCCGTTTGCTGACTCTTCAATCTGAGCTGGAAGTGAAGCCCTTGAAATGAAGACTTCCGGAATGGAAAGTCAGGGGCCAGTTTAAATTTATAGTTTCATTGTAAATCGAATCGCTGTGTAAAACCTTAAAAAACTCACACATCCTATGTCTTCCGCCGTGAAAAGATGTACTGTTATGCAAATTTCAGCTTCCTACGTGCAAGATTGTGGCCTACAAAGTGGAACTGACAGACAGATGGATTTATATATATATATATATATATATATATCATTGCTACTAGTTGCTTTTCATATTTACCATGGCCGCAATTCTTCCACATTAAATCTACAGAAGTGTGAAATAAGCCTTTTTAAAAAATGAATCTACCAACATTCAAAAGTTGTGAATACACTTTAAGCAAATGTGAAAATTTCCAAAATGTGTTATCCTTCAAAGAAACATTTTTTTTACTGTTACATTCAATTCATGAATTTCTTTGTTAAGTAGAGAACAAAAGGCAGTACTGTTTGCTATATATTTGTTATTACAAAAGTAAATGATAGTTTTGCTAAATGAAACAATATGACAGAAAAACACATACTATCTTTTGAGTTTATTAATAGTCAAACATCCTCATATGACATGCTTTTTTTCAGACACATAATGAGGGAAGGAAGGTTTGGAGAATTTAACGCTCACAGGACACATAGAAAGCAAAAGGGGCAAAGGTAGGCAGCGGGTAACCTACTTGAAGAGTTTGAGCAGATGGATGGCAGAAAGAATACCGGAAGGTGCAGAAGAAAGGGAATTGTTGAGAGTGTCAAAGGAAAGGAAGCTGTGGAGAGCCATGATCGCCCACATCACACAAGGGACATAGCACATAAAGAAGAAGCAGAATGACATGCTAGAAGCTCAACTTGTATTCAAGCTTCAAGTTCCCGGAAAACTACCTCAGTAATCAAACATTTTTCTGAGGTAGTTTCATAAGTGGCTACTCAGCAGAAATTAGCAATGTCCATAGCATAAGTCAACGGTGACAAATTTATTTTGATACCAATTTTATAAAGTGATGTTTAAAGACTCTCGACTTTTGTACTGCGGGGGATGTTTAATTGAGCAACTATCGTAGAGTAATGGTTAACTATTCTGATCTTCATTGTTTTTTAGATTGCCTATAACTTTTAGAAGAGTAATTAACATACCAATTTTTGTTTGGACAATCTAATCTCTTCTTCCCATCTTTGTTCACACAAAGTTGGTATGTTTTTTTAAAACTTAAACTAGTTATTAAAACTGTTTGCAAACTTTCAGCAAAATGTATCTCCATCTCACAAGAAGCTGAATGAGTAAACCAATATTAAAATCACCATTCCCCTACCATGATTTGAACTCATGACCAAGTGATTGCTACCACCTGGGCTAAACTGATAAGTCTTACATACTTCCAAAATTTATAGTAGAATTACACAAGGAAGTAAAATTAGGAGCAGAGTTTGACTCTCGAGCAGCCAGGCTTGCTAACATTAGTTTCTCAAGACATTGGTAGTGAGTTCACTGCTCACCGAGTGCTCTATAAATCAGTGCATAAGTTGATAAGTTATATAACAAATATCTTATTTTCAGTTAAACCAATGCATAATAGTGTTAATATTTTGTGTCAGTATAAATCTAACCTTTTCAACAATCATGACAAAAGCTAGGTAAATATTTTAATTTTCAATCTTTATATAACATAGCAACTGAGTAAATATATTAAATATACAAAAATACACGTTAAGAGAAAAATTTAAGGTAACCAGCGATTGTGATGGGGACTGCAATATAACCAAAGTACTTGAAGATAGTTAAAAAAAATAAATTAAGCACCAAATTATTGCTAGCTAAATAAAGGATGAATGTAACAGCCTGAATATTAAAAAAAAACTTTCTATGATATAACATTTTTCAAAGACTACAATTTAATGACTTTATAAATGTAACATTAGAGTTTTAGTTAGAAATTTTAGAGAAGAAATGAAATACAAAAATTACTGACTAAACGTATTAAAATGCATATCATAAAAAAATCACAATAAATGCATACGATCAAGATTCAAATGTAACTATATTGGAAAAAGACTCTTTTAACTTTTGATAATATTCTTTAGATTTTTGGGGGGGTTGATATGTACTGGAGATGATTCAAAATGCTACCATATATCAGAAAGGTCTGTACAATTTCCTGATAATAATCATTAAAGTTAACAAAATTTAGCTCTTAAATTCAAACAGATAAAATAGAATGTCAATTTCAAGGGAAATAACTTGTGATTAAAATTATCTCCCATTGAATATTTGGAGAATCTTTTTAAATTTTTTTCTTTTTATTCAATTCACAGAAGAGTTCCAAACTTTTTTATGATATTCATTGAAGAGTTTCACTGTCAATTACAAGGGGTTTCAAGCAGTTTAAAAATTTAAGAGTTAACATTAAAGACCAAATTAAATATAAGTCATAAAAATATAGTAACATTCAAGATCTGCCAATTGCCATAGTTAATCATCTACAAGCAATTCTATACTGAAACAAAATTAGAAATTTAAAAAAAAAAAAGATTTTGAAACTGTCCATTTATGGTATTGTTGTTCATCACTTTGGGGCCATTGAAGAAGGGGAGGGATTTTTCTTGTAAAGCCAGAATTGCTGCTGGACTGGAGAAAGCTAAACTGAGATGCTGCAGAAGGCAAGAGTCTTCATTGTATCACCTATAATCTGAGACTTTCTCCAAGTAATGCTGTGTAACGTAGACCTTATTTCAAGCAAAGCCAAGACATTTTCCATCTATTGAATGTTTTCAGAATCCATCCTCTTCATTGTCAACCACAGCTTCTTTTACTGAATTGTAATGTTCTCCAAGGCCATATTCATGTCGATGATATCTACAACATAAAAAGGAACCAAATAAATTGACCATAGAATAATCAGCATGTGCAAACAACAAATTTAGAAATCTGGAAAGCACTAGAAAGCACTTTTTAACTTGACATCCTATCAATTTTATTTTATTTTTTTCAACGATCATTTTCCTTTGAAATGACGACTGGATACTTAATTAACAATGTTTTATTCAACAATTTGATCGACGGATTAGTGACTGATAGGGCTGACAGGCTCAGAGATGATAACCAGGGTCATTTATTTATTTATTCAATGCAAACAACTTACTTAATCAGACTTTGAAGCACCAAAATCTTTGTTGAGAGACCGGACGAAATTTCACCTGCAAAAGGTCGGACACTCTGAATCTGCAGTATTTACTAGTTTTCTTGGCCCTAAAAACATTTAGGACTTGATGCCAAGCCTGTTCAGTAATTTTTTCAATTTTTTTCAACTTTGATCAAGGATATCGCCGATTAAAACAAACTTGTATGCAGAACAGACAGGAGCTCTTAATTTTGTGCCCACGTGCGTTGATGAAATTCCTGCATACCTGTGTGAGTGTCTTCATAAATAAGCTGCATAAAGGTCATTGGAAAACACGTTTTGTGTCTGTGATGTTTTTATTTTTATTTTATAACCATTGCATTTAATGTATTACTAACAAACACACCACATGTTTTTTCATCTTTATTGAGCACACCTGTTTATTTAACTATTATTATATAATAATATATCAACAACCATGTGTGCGCAACATTATTTTTAGCAAAGATGACATCATCACATTGAAAAAGTCTTTCCTGCAATACTGCCAATTTGTCCATAAAAGAGACACTATAAACATTTGAATAAACAAACCATGTTTAGCTATTTTCTGCTCAAGCATTACAGGACTGGGCTATGGACAGGATATTAAGAGTTAAAAAAATTGTTTAAATTTGGCAAAAAAATATTTTAAATGTAAACTCACATTAAGACAATGGGAGATTGGTTATATTCTTCTCCAACCTGTAAGATGGCTCCTTCAGCTTGAATTACCTTCATTGGAAGCTTCAAAACGTGAGATAAAGCTGTAATCTGAAAGGAATTAGGGAAAGAGGTTTAAAGGGTACCACATTTTAGAAGGGTTTTATAATTATTATTATATTATTATTCCACTTGTTTGCATGTACAACCGTTACGATTTCTGATTATTATTCATCCTCTTCATATCATTCATCCTTTCCCTTCTCCCCCACCCACCCTTGCAATATAATGAACAAAGGCAAGGATGGAAGAGGGTGCTTATGATCGAATGGGAGCAAAAATGACTCAACCTTGACTAACTGTCATTCATTCCTCACAAGTCTGAAACCTAAAAATTCTGTTATAGTAGTAGTAGACCACAGGAATATAGACAGATAGCATAAGTAATCAATAATAACAACAACAACAGATATATTAGTTTCATTTGCCTTTGCATGTTATTATAGCTAATATAGGTACATTCCATAGATAATAAATTACTTTAATAAAATTATATACTTTAATTGCAGAAATATATGTTTGTTGTGTGGATGTAAGGGAATCTGACAGAATGGTAGATGTGATTAGACAATGTGGAAAAGAAAGATCAGAAGAATCTGCAGTGTTCAAATTTCTTCTGAAGTCGCTCACAGTGACAAAATGCATAAAGGTTTATTTTCATGATAATAAATATGTTTGAGACGTAACACGCTTTTCTCAACCTTTCTTTTCCACATTGTCTAATCACATCTACCAGAAATATATGTGCGAAAGTAATGATATCTTAGCTGTTAACATCTGTGGAATTTCCATGGGTCCAGCTAATTATTATATTTTTATAAGCAAAGGAAATAACTAACCAAAATACAGTAACAAATAGAAATAAAACAGCATAAGAAGAGGTTGGGGGGGAAAAAATTCAAGGGAGATAATTAACTTACTTCCATTTGACCTCCCCAGGTAGTTGTGGAAGCAACATCCTGACAGTATTTCTTGTATTCTTCTGTAATTAATGAAAATAAATCATATTCAGAATAAATAATAGATAAGCTTTAGAATCCAAAGTTAACAATATAAAGAAAATTACAAAAACTGCCCAGTAGGTACATTGGTTGAATGTTGGGAAAAGAGAACAGAACCTGGCTGATGATAATCAACTCAGGTTAAGTCAAGGATCTGTTTGTTTGCTTGTCATTCAACCATCATATAACGTAATAAATCAATTAGACAAATACTGGGAAAATAAAGAAATACACAACTGGTTTGGCATCAGATGGGATATCCTTCATAGCCTTTCTCAGGGTAATATGGTCCATCTCTTCTCCAAGTAACAGGTTTTACTGGATTACATCCCTGACCTAATCTACGGGGAGTGGAGGATTCATGTTTTTCCCAAGGGCATTAATATGAAGTGAACACAAACTACCTCATCCAGAATTTGAACTGTTTACTGATCCCATTTTATATGCATGCTGTTCAACCTTTTTCAAACCTCAGTGGTGGTATAGGCCTCCCCCGTTATAACGGGTGGATGGTGGACCCATAAATATTAATCTAGCTCCAAAAAAAGCTAAATTTTATTGCGGCTCAGTTATAACTTGGTTGGCTTTCTTGAACCCCAATATCCACGTTATAACAAAAATCACCTGTACTATTCACTTTTGGAACCATTCTATTAGCCTTTTGAATATTAGATCCCACTTGCACCAGAAAAATACTAACACTGTTTTAATTGATAATAATTTGTGCTCTCTTATACTAAAGAAAAATAAAAGTGTGCATCTACCTTCAGTGTAAAGCGAATCTCCATCAGGCTTTGTAAGAAAGGGCATGAAGTCATCTGGGTGAGCCTGCATATAATTGGCAGCATCAGATCGAAGGCTTTCATTTGTAGCCTTGGATTTGGAAATAAAATGAATATTCATTAAAGCATGTATCAATTTTCATATCATTATCAAAACAATTTTGACATTATTGATGCTTTTGTGATTGAGAAGCAAAAATAAGAATCACACAAAGTTGAAACTTTGTATGATTCTCTATATTTTTATTCATCAACCATCATCATCATCATTCATTAGCATTCTTTTTTTTTTTAAATTTATTCATCAACCAAAATTAACCATAAATATTTTTTTAAATTACTGAATAACGTAAATCATCATTTGATTCATGGTTAATTTTGTCAGCTAAGCATAGTGAATTAAAATCAGACATCATTTAAAGACTTCCAAGATGGATGAAAGTTCATTTGGCTGTTAAATATAAGATTGATCAAGGTTTTTTTTCTTTTCAAAATAAATTTCTCTTGAGATATCTCGTCAGCCAGTTCCATGCGGTTAATAATGTCAAAATAGCTCTTAATAGGCACCATGAGTTGAGCAAAGAAAATATGTACTTACTTTGATGCTACGCTGAGTTAGTTGATGAGACACTGCATTGTATAAACTGATAAAAAGATTAAAAGAAATCAGGTTCAGGCAAATATTTAACAATATAATATAATAAGGCATCACCAAATTTTGTTTTGGTCATTTTGAAAAGTTAATAAGTCTTAAAAAAAAAAAGTGCAAGTTAAATAGTGTGGTTCCTAAAAAGAAATGCAGTCCTTCCTACAGGGCTTGTAGTATTACTTTATTTTTGCATCTCATACTGTAGTCCACAGTTCTCGCTTAACTGCGTGAATGTGCGTACGCACACGTGTTTTGCAAAGGAAATTCATGAGTGCACAACATATTTAAAAATCTGTTGATAGCTTGAGTTTTGATTGAAAAAACATTGATTCACCATTATAAAATGTGCACATGCTTTTGTGACAGGAAAAAAATTTGCACAACAAGATATTTTTGCATACACTGACTACTAAAAATTAGAGGGAACACTGCTGCGGTCCCAAATTACCTAACCCAACCCTTCACATGGTAGAACAAGAATGCTGGCAATATTCTGACCATATATTGTTGCACATTTATCAATGGTATATTATGCCTTGGATTGTATTAACACAAAGTTGGAGAGGTACATGTATTTGGTCGCATCTTTCTGTCTGTCCACACAATATCTCCGAAAGAACTTAATCGATTTCTATGAAATTTTGTGGAAGGGTGGGCAATGAGGTAAGGAAGGTGTGGTTAACTTTTGGGACGGATCCAGGAATTCTTTTTGGATTGAGAGATATTTTTCTATTTTTTTCAATAACATTTATGTATATGCTCATGACTGTTAACACAATATCTTCAGAACTTCTCAATGAATTTCAATGAAGTTCTGTGGAGAGGTGGATAATAGGCTACAGAGGAATTTGGGGTGCAATTACGTCCACTACATCATAGTTATATGTGCACACCACATAATATCACCACATGTTAATGGATGTCCACACAATATCTCCTAAAGTTCTGTATGAATTTCTATGAATTTTTGTGGAAGAGTGGGCTATGATTAAATTTTTGGGTGGATCCATGCACAATTACTCCCCTTGACAATGGTGTTGGCAGAGGTATGTGCTCTCTGAGTGCTTTCTAGTTATATAATAGCCATTGTTACTTTTTTGTTTGTTGGTTTCTGTCATGCTAAAGCAAACATATATATATACAAAACCCTGCCATGATTTGAACATCCGATCTGGAAGTAAGCAGGCAAGTAGCGTATCTGTTAAGTCAACCATATGCTGCTTGAATATTGGATGAAATTAAGTTACAAGTTATCAACCTACCAAGCAAGCTGTAGGCACAGCTGCTGCTGATAACATAACAGCTTTATTTGCTTGCCTGCCACTGCTTTTGTATACCAAAGCCAAATGGAGGGAAATGAGGGTCAGAAGAGTGTGTTGCACCAATCCATAACATAAATAATACCTTCAAATAGGTTTTAATGACAGCTGAATAGCATCATGAAACAATATGCTGTTCACCAAACAATCTTGCCCAGCCAGGCAGACAGGGTGGGACTATGGTAATATGAAAATTTGTAGTCAAACTTTGAGATTCTGATATCCTTCATTAAGTTGTTTTTGAAAGCATTGATCGATTTGGAGGAAATAGTCTCTTCACTGAGAGCATTCCAGTGGAAAAGTAATTCTTTCTCAGCCCAGTGGATGGCTGTACCTGGAGGTTTTGACTATGTCCCCGGGTTTTAGTAGATAATGATGCAATAAACATGCATTTGTCTGGACACAAAGAGCATTAACAGTTTTGGTCAAAGGTGTAGATGTTATTTTGAATACGGTAGACCTCCAACAGATCAGCACAGTTACGGCAGAATTTCAATGTCTCTAGATTGAGTTTACTCAGTCTCTCTGTATACAACAAGTCTTTAATTTTGGGGACAATCTTGGTCGCTCTTCTTTGGACTCTTTCCATTGCACCAATGTTATATATCAAGCGATACGACCGGATGCATGATGCAAACTCTAGATGTGGACAGACCATAGCTTTGTAGAGGAGCAGGAAGTTTTCTTCATCTATGTATTTAAAAGGTATGCTGTATAGAACCAAACATTCTTTTAGGGGTGCTAAACTTTTGTTGAATATGTGTTGTATAGTCGAGACAATTGTCTACATGGACTCTTAGGTCTCTCTCCACTTCGGTCTTCTCCAGCATATGTACTGTGCCATCATCATTCCTCATTTGGTCTTTGATTGGTTTTACAGGTTCTATGCTAGTTACTTCCAGTGTTTTTAAAAAATAATTACTGCTTCTAATTCAGGACCACAGTCATTGGAATATGGGATGCAAAAATAAAGAAATGCTACTAGCTCTTTAGGAGGGACTGCACTTCTTTTTAGGGACCGCACAACTTAACTTGTACCAAAAATAAATAAGTTTTCAATAAATTCTAATTTTGAATTTTTATGCAAAATGTTAGCAATAAAAAACTATCACTTATTTTAATTAAAAATAATTATTTTTTGTTAGCTTTTGCATTGTTGCTCAAGAATATTTCTCGTTATTAATAGGTATGAACAAAATTTTTTTTAAATTTCAAGCATGTAAGCGACATCTGATTTTTAAAAATGTATGGTAGACAATGCAGTATACATACATTTGTGTGGAAAAATAGACAAGATTAAAATGCACAACAACTGCGCCGTGCAAAAAAAGGCATTTTGTCACCTGCAGCTCCCATAATTTGAAATAGCAGTC
>VCCN01003999.1:1848948-1859007 GCA_006491835.1 Architeuthis dux
AAAAAATTATTCTTTTCCAAAATTTGGAACGGAAAATTTTTTTTTTTTAAATTTGCCCTTTTATAAATAAGTATCGCAAATTTTATTACATTTTCATCTATTTTGTTCATACCTAATTATTAAGTATGAGCTTTATGAATTTAAGGAAAAGATGAGGAAAAGGGAGAAGAATAACGGATCTTACCAATTTCCATCTGAAGCAATCTGAAAATAAAAAGGGTTTTAAATTGAATCATTTTGAACAAAAATAAATGTCAGTCCAAAAGTTAAAATGAAAAACCTTCCAAAATGGAAGATGAAAAAGATTGAATTACAAATAATTCTGGAGCCAATTTTATTTTTTTAAGCCCTAAAACTACAATTAAACATTCTTGTTCTTACCTGGTGAAATGTTAAACCGAGTTTCTTCAAGATACTCTTTAGTTTTTCACTTTCAATATGACGTACTCCATCTAAATTCTTAATCTCTTGTTCTTTAATACGACGTTGACGCTCTTGTTCCTGGGCCACCTTCTTCTCCTGTGTCAGAAATCCAAAGAAAAAATTAAATTAAAAACTGAATTATACTTTGTCTATAACTTTGAGAAGAGTCATTGACCTTCAAAATTGTGTTCACCATTTTGTTTTTGCCTAGAGAAATAAGGTTTTTTCCTTTTTTGTTACAAATTATACACCTGACGAGGGCTGAAAAAAGGATCAACGAAAATGTTGTCTTACCGAACGTTGATTGGTCACTTTTTTCAGAGTGTACTGTTTACCATAGACACTGGTTAACTGTAGCCGTGTAGAATCATTGTTTATTGGACAGCGTACATTATTTTAACATATTTTGGCGATGATTTATGAAATTTTCAAGATCCAGTGGCAGCAGGGGTGAAAAACAAAAATTACTGAAAGCACAAACAATTACTTCCGATTGTTTTATATTTAAAACTTTGTTCGAAAAAGCAAGATTTTTAATAAAATAGAAATGGCAAAAGAGAATTCATAAAAGAAAAACAGAAGAAAATACATAAATTATACTGTTAGTGCTGCTTCATTTAATAAATTTTCACCAAAACGTGGTAAAATAATCTACGCCATAGCAATGAATGCCTTTTCTACTTTTCATAAATCATGTAAAGACACATACAAACGTAAATAAATCCTTTTTTTTTCTACATAAATCTTATACACGATATGTTATAAGTACTAAATCTTATTGCAAATAAATACCAGAAAAAAGTAACCAATCAACATTTGGTAAGATTGACTTTCGGCAAGCTGATTTTCGGTAAGATGAACCAGACCTGCAGTATACAAGTCTTCCATGTATGAACACTAGTTGTTTACATCTTTCCATCTCAATTTCGATGACATATTCCTGGTAGTTAGCTCCTGAATATTTTTTGCTCACTACTAATTGTTGTGCTGTTAATACAAAATTAATCAAAATAAATTTATTTTGCTAAAACATTTTATGAGGAGTTATTTCTCTGGGAAGATCTCTAATTTATAAATAAGTACCATGTTTTACGGCATATAAGACACTTTTTTCTTCAAAAATTGACCCTCAAAATCATCCTGTGCACTTTATGGTGAAGGTCAGGTCTGGGGTCAAGCCTTGGATCTACAAATCACCCTAGTTTAATGATCCAGGCAACTTTAGAATGAATATACATGGTATATGACCAAAAACCTAACAGGGTGCATCCTATATGCTGCAAAATACGGTACTCTATCTAAAATAAAACATTACTAAAAAACCATGGATTTATTGACATTTAATACGTTTAACTTTGTACAGTACAAGGCCACAAGTGTGGGGAACTCAGTGAAGATCGATCTCACTACAGTAGTAATGGTCTGCAAGACTAGTTTGCTAATCATTGTACCACAGTGAGGCACCTAAAACCATACTTGTATTAGCATTAGTTCAAATACAAATGTCAGTGAATAAAAAATACCTTGAAAATAAAGATTTAACTACAGGAATACCTTGAATAGTTTGGTTTTGATTGCTGTAGAAATTAATCTAACTAAGTATAAGCTGAAGAAAAAAAACACATTAAATTATAATAAGACCTTGAGCAGTGTGGTTTTGAACACAATGGAAAATTTTGGAACGAATTAGCCGCACTAATCAAGGTATACCTGTTTAAAAGGCAGTTACATAGTATAAATATTATTTCTTCTATGATGTTAAGTATAAAAATATGAAATTTTATTTATTTTGAAAAATAAAGATCATACGCTAAAAGATAAAAACCCAGCTATTCAATCAAAATAAGGCTTAAATGCTTTATTTTGATTGAATAGCTGTGTTTTTATCTTTTAGCGTATGATAGGGTGTGAAAAATGTTGTTATTGTAATTATTGGTGCATTCGCTGACAAATTATTAAATAAAGTTAAATTTGTAACCACAGCCGCTCAGATTTTAATGAAAATTGGCAAGCCAATTGAGTCTTTGCTCAAACCTCCAAAAATGAAATCCATTTTTCAAAATTCCAATTGAGGGAGGGGTAGGAACCCCTCAAATTTCAACATTTTGGTGAACTACCCTATGTTTACAAGTTAATAACTATGATTCTAATAAAGGTAGAACCATGGGATTTGCACCATTGGATAGAGAATACTCAGCACTGCTATAGTACTTCAATGCAGTTTTGTCCTAGGATGTCCCTAAAAAGTTAAAGTGATTTAAAAATATGAGCCAATCACAATCTATATTTTCACATAAACAGCCCCCAGGTACCCTCTGTAACTATTATTTTAAATTACTATATTGTAGTGCTGAGTATTCTCTATCCAAGGTTCTATCTTAATTAATGAACTTTCAAAAACCTTTTTTAAAAATGGATTCACCAAAATGTCAAAATAAGGGGGGGGGGGCATAGTCCCTCCCCCAATTTGAATTTTGAAAGGTTTAAGCAAAAACTCACTTGCCATGCCAATTTTCATTAAAATCTGAAGGGATGCAGTTGCATTTCTTTTATGATTTGTCAGAGAATGCACCTATGGCAAAAAGATATCTGGACTTCAATTACCTGAGATGCTTAACTTTGGATGTTTTGGCAAAATGAATTTACACATATATATTCCAAATTTATCCTTGTTGCTATTACAGCATCTACAATAACAAAAAATTCAACAGCTGTTTATAGTGGAGCAGAAAGCACAGTGCCGGATTATCTATGTAGAAAATGTAG
The DNA here is from genome assembly GCA_006491835.1 of Architeuthis dux. Classification (NCBI taxonomy): domain Eukaryota; kingdom Metazoa; phylum Mollusca; class Cephalopoda; order Oegopsida; family Architeuthidae; genus Architeuthis; species Architeuthis dux. The sequence goes on from VCCN01003999.1 coordinate 1,852,138, forward strand.
CATATGTTATGGGCCCCGTGCTAAATGCTTGCTAGCTATCAATTCCGATTACATGAAATACTAAACTGCCTTCAATATTTCTGAACGTTTTTTGATTAGCAATTTTAGCTAATTATCAACTTTGGTTGGAGTTAATATTTTAATACAGTAGTTAATGGGAGTGCGGTACCTATGTGATACATATACAACACATAAATACAAAGTTATTTGAAACTGAAATAATAGCCACTGCACAAATATCAAAACAAAAACAAAGTAATATTATTACTGAAATGTCAGGCATATTTGTTGTATTATCTGGCTGTAGCAAATGAAAAAATGTAATTATTTACCAAGTAAAAAATGTATGTGTTTTAATATTTATGTGTATTTTCCTAACTTGGGGCCCCTTTATAACATATACTACAGGCCCCACACTAGCTTAATCTGGCCCTGAGAAAGCATATCAATCCTTCAAGACACGGATACTGGCAGTATTAAATATCAAAATATCTACAGCCAAAAATGTCAATGGTGGTCAAATAGATTTATCTGCAAGTAATGTAAATGGAATTTTTGATACTGTCTTATTCTGAACATCATTTCTTTCAGTATTGACATTATTCTACCTTTCGGTAATTGTCTGGATTAGGTTCGCCAAAACAAGGGAGGTAACTTCAGTAGACAATTATTTAAGCTACTGCTGCTAACTTATTATGGAATAATGAAAGGAGAAGATTTGATCATTTAAAACTATTTCATTAAATTTAACTACAACAGATATAATTTTGGGTTAGTGTTTAGGATTAGTGTTAGTGTTGGGCTTGTATTTAACATTTAGTTTCCTCCCTTGTTTTGTCGAACCTATTCCAAACGATTTCCTATCTTTCATAGAAAACAAATGTACACTCTTATAAATGCCATCCCACAGAAACTTCAGCAGAAAAATAGAAATGTTATATACCCTTCTTCTTTGAGCTTTCGAGCATCTCTTCACTTCTGTTAACTCAGTCGACTCAGCATCATTTGTGTCCAAGTTTTCCATCTTCGTCTCCAGCTCATCGTTGGGCTTTTCTTGTGAAGCAGACTCATTAAACTCGGTTAATTCCTTGTTATGTTTTGCATCGAGTTCTTTTTCCAGTTTTGCCACTTGCTCTGTTGCCTCTTTCTTTCGCTTTTTATCTCCCTTGGGAACAGCATGTTTAATTTTCTGGATCTCAGCTGCAATACATAAGGTGAAGTTCTAACAAGATATTCATAGAAAGGGTAAAATGTCTCTGAAAATGAATTTTACTTAAAAGACTACCCTATCAGGAGCAGCATCTTACCTGATACATATCTTATCTTAAACAAAAGTATACTATTTCTCTGTTTTTATAAAGCAGACCGGGCTAGGGGATGTGGGTTCAAGTCCCACACAAGGTTTATTCTTTATTTTCCGATCAACGCTATTTGCTCACTGCCAGAGGGTAATCAGTCTGAGCAAAATCTAGCACTTACTTGAAAACTCAATTTAAGCAGTATTACTTTTTATCCCTGCCATACGTTAATTAAATATTTTGATGCAAAAACTATCCCTGCCACTTCTTAATGCTACTAGTTCTCAAACATTAATGATAACATGTGGCAGAAAATGGCAGGGAATTTGTTTATATTTGAGAACTACTAGTATTAAGAAGTAGCAGGGTTAAAAAGTACTATCCCAATTTAAGTCAATGTTCAGTTAATGTTATACTGGTAAAGTTTTCAAAGATTATACAGCATTTGATTTTTTCCTCTGTGTATGTAAGTAGTGATGTCCCAGAATATCAATCCAGTCGCATATCCGGCGCCGGATATCCGACCGGATTGATATTCCGGTACATATATGTAAGTGACACTATTCTACAACTTTTAAGAATTAAAATTAACTGATCATTACAAATCATTTTTTTTCCTTTCTAGTACCCCCTTCTTTTTTTTAGAAATAGAATAAAATGATAGCAAATCGATTTCTGTTTTTTTGCAATTAGAAAATTTTGAGGATTTTCCAGGAGAATAATAATGATTATTATTTTCAGGTTTGCAGTTGCGGTATAAGTAGTGCGGTCCTTTAAAGGGGGATACAGGAATATCGACAATGTTATTGTTAAGTATGAGAAGCGAAAATAAATACAATACTACTAGCTCTGTAGGAGTGGCTGAACTTCTTTTTAGGAACCGCACTCACTACTTAACTTATACCGCATTTGCCAATCTTTAAGAAGGCATATCCGGGCAAACGTAGTTTCCGACCACCACGAAATTTCGCTGATTTGGAAGGGACGCTTTTCATGCCACACCGTTTACGCTTCGTAATTTATTTACAAAATTATATTTTATTTATTTATATACAGAATGTAATGAACCGCTCTCGTAATATATATATAAATTATAATCAAATAAAATATGATAACGATGAAACATCATTACATTTTATTTTTCTAAATGAATAATTATTTCTTACACAAATAATTAAATAAATTATAATCTTTCATATCATAATGTTATGGTTAATTACATCTTGTAAATAAATAAAATATAAACTTAATATAAATTACTAAGCGTAAACGGTGAGGCATGAAAAGCGTCCCCTTCAAATAAGCGAAATTTCGCGTTCGGAAACTACATTTGCCCATATACGTCTCTATATGCATATGTATTGATAAACACTAGCATAGTTAAGTAGCCGGCAGAATTCTTCTTTTGAATTGTCATTGATTGTGTCAACCCCCCCCCAAAAAAAAAAAAAAGAAGTAGTAATAATAGTGATCGGCCCATTTTTTTACGAATTCTTTTCTTGGTGTGCACAAAAGATTTTAATAGTTTTACAGTAAAATTTTTTTTAACTAGATTGGTACTATTTCTTTTGTTCATGAATTTTATCACCAAGTAAAAAGTACATGGAAAACTTTATTTCGGCTATTGTCCCTGTTGTTATTGTGGGACTAGGAGTGAGAGAAGAAGAAAAAGGCCACTTGAAATGATGATATTTTAATAGTTTAAGAACATTAAAATCCGATCGGATAATGATGTGGAAATGTTTACTTTATATAAAATAACTACACGAAAAAATGTTTATATAATTGTAACTTTTGAAACAGAGATCGCAATAGCGATTTTATTCAACTCGATCGACGATAATGTTATGTTATATGGGTTTTGATGACATATACGTGGGGTTCTTTAAAAGAAGTATCGGTATTTTATATATAAATCCGATTACATTTTTTTTTAAAGTTCAACAAAAAAAAAATGACGACATTTATTTACGACTTGTCATTGCTTAAGGTGTGGCACTGACTTGAGAAGACTAAACAAGCCAAGAAAATAAGTTGGAAATCGAATAAATTAGAAGTCCCCAAACAAAAGATATAATGGCAATCCTTCGTTTTGTGAAGGCAAAAATGTTAACCATTGTATGTCGAAATCGACTACGGGTGTACAAAAGAGCAAAAACCCTTCTGTTACATCGGGTGATATTCAAAGCAATAACAATATAATTTATGAATTAACTTGTTTTACTTTCATGAATTTTCCACACACTCGATGTTAAAAACTGCGTATAAGTTTGTGCGTCGTTTTTAACATCGAGCGAATGGAACGTTACAATTTACAATCGTTATTTAATACAATTAGTCATTTGTACGGTTTGAGTTACGTCACTTTGTTTTTGTCATTTTGTGCATCCGTAGTCGATTTCGACAATGGTTAAAATTGTTGGGTTCACAAAACGAAGGATTGCCGATATAATCGTAGACATACAATTTACAACATGACTGATACATTGCTGATTCGCTAGTTAAAATAATTACAACAAACACGTGTGTGCCTAAACTGTTTTGTTTTTGTGTTGTTACGATACGAGAGAATCGGTACATCTGAATTAAATTAAACACTGATCGTCATAAAAGAGACGACATTCTGTCACTGCGGGCAAAATGTTTGATTACTAATAAACGTGGAAGGAAATTTCAGAACGAAACCTTGGAGATCTTTCTTCTCTTTCCGGTGTTTGCTTTGTAATGCTTCGAGGAGCTTTTGCTGATGATCGTCCATGCCTGCTTAGCCGAAAATGGAACTCTTCTATGAAAGGTGAACATAAAAGTCAAGCAGCGACCAAGCTTGGTTTTTAATATCAAAGAATCACGCAAAATGGTAAGTCTGTTTTTCTGCCCTTCTTTAGCTGAAGACAAAATAATTTATCCCTGTTATAGACTTTTCTTTCTAATTATATATCCAATTTCTCTCCATTTTGTCCCACTGCACGTAGTATATTCAAGTAAGCTATCAAATTTATTTATAAAATAATACCCACAATTTTTCTCGCGTATCGCAGACTTAGTCGACCATGACCAACCAACCTGTCCCTCATTTTATTTTAATAAATTGTGAAAAGAAAATATAAAAATGAACTGCGTACAAACAATAAAGTAACTCTTTCATTGAATAGTGTAACTTGAAATATTTTGCAATCGAGCAGGGTTTTTAACAAACCTATTGTAAAATTTACGATTTGTAAATTTTAATAAATTATGTGTGATATACTCCGTTTTATTTATTTATCTAACTGCTGTGAAAATTCATACATAAATGCCTGAAAATTGTCAATAAAACAAAAAAAAAACGCCGTACAGCTTCTATTTGTTGATCAATTTATTTTTTTAAAAAATCCCGATAAAAGTTTATTGCATTATCGGATATCCGTTGTGTGTACACTTATTGAACTGAACGGAAAATGACACCAAAAAATGATTTAAGGCAAAGGGCGGTAACTCTTTCATTCAGAATTTATCCAAGAAAGAAAAAACAATTAATTAATCTCTTTCCCCTTTGAAAAAATAACAGTACAAGTAGATTACAGATAAATTAAATAAATTAGCGTATAAAACAATTTTAATTTCATTTATTTTAATCTTCAGTTTCAACCAATTTCTAATTTACGTAAAAGTAAAACGTCTCATAAACTGTAAAACTGTACTTACACTGTATATTGTATAACGACGTTTCTATTACTTTTTTGTTCTGGTTTTAGCTCAAACATTTTGTCAAGCATGTTGACAGACTTCATTTTCTGTTTCGATCTCCTTGATGAAAGAACAGGTCGGGTTAAAAATATTTTCTTTTAAGTAAGAGAGAGAGAGAGAACTTTTAAAAATCGCTCATTCATGTGATCGAAGCTATAAAAAATATTTTGGGGCGTGTTACCGCATTTTCAATCGTATTTCTAAATATCAAAAAAAGAGTATTATTATAAAATAAAGATAATGATATATTGGAATAGTTTTACCGAGAAACTAGAGTAAGAAAGGATTAAAGGGAAATCGGCTGTATTTTTCACTCTAAAAAATTAAACGTGTTCCCCCGACCTTGACTCGCCACACACCACCTGCCAAATGATTTGTTTTAAAAATGTTTTTAAATTGAATTAATCCTGAATCGAATGTAATATAAGGTTGCTTATCAACTATTTTCTTTTATCATGCAATTGTTTGTCGTAATTCCAACGTTTAACGTTAACTGTTGATTTAATCAATTACACAAGAAGGTATAAATATCGTTTTAATAATTTCATTGTCGTTTTTTGGTGGTGTAAAAAGTTACAATTTTGTCTTAATGATTTTATTTAACATTCGTTTTTATTGGAAACAAAAACAACTTACAAAATCAATAACTATTTGATTGATAGATACACAGTATCAGTTAATTTATTATTTTGAAGCTGTTTATAAATTATCATATCATATCATATCAAGAATACAAAAAAAAACAATTTTCTTTTACCTTTTTTCCTATCAATTTATCAAAATAAAATATTGTTTTCGCAATATTAAGTGAAAATTAACCTAAAGGTTTTGCTATTGATTATTATTAAGTTATAGAAAACGTCAATAATTCCTAATTGTTAACTTTACGGGATATTGTGTTGGTCATCATTTGTCATGACTGACAGTGACAATATAGCAGAGATTTATTTCACATTCTTTTTTCCCAATAAGCACTTGTTGAATTCTCCCCAAATTTCGCAAGGACATTTGAAGAAAAAAAACAACTGTCCTAGGGGGGGGTCCAGTTGTTTTTTTATAGTTTTTTTTATCTCTATCTATTAAAAACCACTGTAACTACATTCCAGTCACAAAGAAAAAGGTTGGATCCTTCTTACTGATGTACATAAACAATCTTTATTTTCTGAAGTCTTAGTACAATGTGAAAACTGCAATACAACAATGAAGCCACGAATTAGGCAAATACACAAGTGCAGTTAAGAATCAACATACATAACGTTTGAGCGTGAAACAGCGTACAAGCGATACAAGGCCACGATTTGAACAGCGAAACAAGTGCAGTGAAAATAGTAAGAATCAACAATATACAAGATATGTAGCATTTGACCACAAAATGGTTAAAATGAATGGTACAAAAACCTTCCTTGGAATATGTTGGTATGGCTCCACGGGTCTAACTATTATAGTTTTGGGGAGAATACCAGATCCTTTTGGCAAAATTCGATCTAAAATGTGTGCTGTGGGTAAACTGAGACCTGCTGATTTAGAATATGCTGTTGTTTTTTCTCTGTGATGCATAGTTCTCAAATAAGAGTACAAGAATACATACTTTATTGATAAGAAGATATATAGAAAAGAATGAATAATAAAAGACAATAGTTGGCTGTTGTAACTGGCACCATACAAGGGGAAAATTGAAATAAATAGTTTCAGGTGTCAGCTGGAATGTAAATCCCAAACCAGAATTCCAACAATGTCTCACTAATGAGATTTTAAGTGGATCCTAGTGAGTACAGAGAGAAACAGATAAAATAATAATCTACACATCAGCATGTCTGGACGTGAAAATGGAAGTAAAGGATTGGGA
>VCCN01003999.1:1906155-1927377 GCA_006491835.1 Architeuthis dux
GTTCAATTTTCAATGTAAGTTTATGCTAAATTGGTCCTTTAGCTTTCTTAGTATTTCATGTGTCATTATATATGTAATTATTAGAGTGAATACAAGAATTGACATATTTGTTCTACTCGTAATATCATGGGTTATAAATCCTATCCGGGTTACATAAACATTGTTATTTATAATACATCAAGAGAATGATGTTTTTTCATCTATTTCATGATTGATGCAGCACAAAAACTGCTGAACAAATCATCCAGGGTAGAGTATACAAATCAGAAGTTACGTCCCCTCAAATTATCGCAGTATTTTTTTATGTTTACCTGTGACGAAAGTCGACAGTTCTAGGAATGCCAAAAATATATTTTCATTCAGACCAAATTTGAATAGGTTAATAGCGTTCATAAGAAAGAAAGGATAGAGTGAGTGGTCTTGAACAGAGGAATACTTTTTTATGTCACACTATGATGTATAATTCTTTTTTTAAAATCAATTCTCAAAATAAGAAAAGGGGTTCGTAATTTAAGAAGCTAAAACATTTTTTAACATCTCATATTTTAAGCGTATAAATTATGGGGAACACAAATAGTTACAAGTCAGTGTGCATTTTCAGAAACTTTTTAAATTGCTTAACAGCTTTACATTATTCTTTTTCTTTCTTTTTTTCCCATCAATTGGAAACAAATAGTTTTATTACAGAAACAAATGTTGCCAAATGCTATTAAAAATTGTGTAAACAATGTTGCAGGTTTTGAACGGAGTTTGTTCTTTTTCTTGTTTTTAAACAGATGGATTGTAGTAGAATTCTCCTGGCTGCAATTAAGTCTGTTATTAATCACCACTACCCACAACACTGGTTTATGTGTTCTGACATTTATATGCATCTATCTATGTATCTGGACTTCACCCAGCCTTAGTCGTTCACAGTAGAAACTTGAAATTTTGTGCACACACACACTACCCTCAATTAGGGAAAATGTTGTTTGTTTTTTTTTTTAAAGCCCCCAGGTTTTTGGAGGTGGGTTCAATTTCATTGTAAGTTTATGCTAAATTGGTCCTTTAGTTTGTGTCCAGCAGCGTTCATGCTTGTCTTTTGAAGATTTGGACATTTTAGTGCCCAACAAAAGGCGAGAGAAGTAACTTATTCCATTGATCACCCACTTTTCCAACTTTTTAATTATGTATGTTTTTATTATGAATTCCAAATATAAATTTGACTTGAAAAGTAAATGGTGCCCGCTGCACTACTGGTAGTCTTCGACACAAAAAGGTTGGGGACCACTGAGCTAGATTATCACAGAAAATGATCTGTCAGAATTCCAACACCTGATGTATATAAGCATTGATTTAGTGTATGCAGTTTAGCGGGTGGTTGTGAATTCAATCCCTGGGTCAAGCAGTGAAATGTGTATATATTTTCATTCAGTGGAATAAGCAAAAGTGGTATCACGGATGAATTAACTAGGGAAAGTTTGTTGTTTTTTTTCCCTTCTTCTCTATACTGTGTCTTGGTAGTGTAGCTATTCCAGAGTTGCATAACGGGTGTTTAATTACTGGCCAGCTCCCCCTTTTTAAAAAAAAAAATTTTTTTAATCAAAATAAAAATTTCTTTCAAACTATTTAGATGTTAACTTACAGAATCATGCAAAATTAAATCATTATGGTATCTTAAAAAATATTTTATTTTGAATTCAGAACAGGCAACCTTTAAAAAATTTTTTTTTAAAGGTAAGATTAAAATTTTAGAATATTTTTACTTTTAAAACAGTGTGTATCCTTGCTAACAAAATATCAATTTCATTTATTTTTGACAAGTCCTTACTATTATTACTGTCATGTGACAGATCAAAGGAAAAGGGGGTGATCCGTATGTTTATCAGTATGCAGAGTTCCTTCATTGACTTAATGAGATGTTTTTGTTTAATTCATTTCCTTTTTATGTGCCACGTAATTCAAATAAATTTCTATGCTGACCTACCTACGGTGACAGCAGCAGAAATCGATATTCACTTGCGTATAAGTAACTTAAATTCCCTTTACATTCAAAGAGTGTCTGTTTAGCTCAGTCGATAAGTCAGTCACCTATCAACAAAAGTGACACTGGCTTTTATATAATAACATTTTCCAGCAAAGTTTAATGACTCAGTCATCAAAAATTGATTGCATCATAGGGACTGATGTGACCGATCACCGGCAAAAAAGCTAACATTTGTTATTTACTGTATTTACATGAGTACTAAGGCAGTGTCTGTTTGATTTTAAGTAAAATAAAAAATAAATGGTTATTTCATTATTTAAAAAAAGAGATTTGTCTATTTACATTCATGCTAATTTTTAGTTGTTTTTCTTTTTGTTTTTTAATCCCAATTTAACTAAGGCCTGCAGTGTCTGTTTTGCTTTTAGTATAAAACGATTATTTTATTTATTTTTAAAAAGATTTAGATTAAGTATTGTAAACCATTTTTATTTTTGATTATTTACCCTCTTCTTAATTTTTAGTTAATTTTAAATCACATTTTAAGCAAGACCATACGGCAGTGTAAAATGGTTTACAATAAACAATTAAAATAATAGCTTATTTACTAAAAACCGATTTGAAATATGATTTTTAAAAACTCCTGAAACTATAAAGGTCCCCCGGCAGAGAGAGATGTCTCTCACAACTGATATAGTATGGTATGCTGAACTATCAGAGTTGCAATTAGTTGTTTATTAGGACCGTTAACATTGAGACGTCTGATTTTCTATTTTATTTCAAACCATGAAATTCTTAAAAACGTTATATATTTTCAGTAATTAGGTTCCCAAAAACCTGTATAACAATTTTTCATTCTAATCAGTTCAGCAGTTCCAAAGTGCAATATATTTTGCATATTTACATATAAAATGTAAACAATCGAATTGACCGTAACTCACCATTCTTCAATTCCTTGCCTTTTTCGTATTAATATTCTATAAAACCGAACATTCATACCACAAAATTGCCTGTTTGAATTTACAGACACACACAGCCAAAACAACTGATATTTCAAAGTTACGATCATAAACAGCACTAATCCATTTCAATATATATTCTCAGTGTTTCATTTTTTTTTAGTTGAACATTTCATTTGTTTCACCTTGGATTAAAAAGTTTTGTAGATTAATTTTTTTTTTTACAGCATTTACTAGGTGATTAATGGGCTAAGGATAGAAAGATTGAATTTTGATAGATATCCGGTGTGTAAAATGTTTCAAACGAAAAACCAGTTTGCCACACTATCTTCTGCTTTTAATTGAAATTAACGTATTAATTCATAGCGTGGATTGACGATGTGGTGTAAAATTTTAAAAATAAACTGAATAAATAGCCGACTTTTAAGCAGGGTTGCCAAATGAGCTATTTTCCAGCAAGATCTTTCAATGCATCATTTTTAGCACCTCTCACAGACTATTAACTGCAAGAAAATAGCAGTTAGTCGTAAATAAGAGAAAAAAATGATTGTACTGGATACACTGTAGATCAAGTAGTAGAGTTTCCTCCTCCCCTGACCACACATCAGTCAGCGGCGCGTTTGTTTTAAATTTTTAATGGTTGACAGGAAATGTCAACAGCCCATCAAAATTCTGTCAACACCTACTCATAAATGCCAGAGAAGGTAAATCACATTTATGAATACGCACTATCGTACCTGGCGAAATGTATTGTATGCAAGGCCGTATATGGCCTCGATTAATGTATGTAATTAAACAGAAAATAATAAATTCTTTTTAAAAAGACAGGCACATCGAAATTTGATGAACTTTATATTTATCGATGAGTAGAACATCATTCTTTCTGATGATAATGTTTCATGAGAATCCAAGAAGGTCCCTTAATAATTTAATGACAAATTAAAAAAAAAAAAACCATAGTAAAGTGTACCCTGTATTTTAATAAAATGAAAAACTTTCTAAACAGAAAATATTTTAGTTTTTTTTTGCATTTCTTATTTTCCGATTCAGTCAATTTAAAAAAAAAATAGTCAGCAGGATCCAATAACATTTTAACTTCTCTTGGGAATTACCTAAAAACATTTGATTGAGGTTTCTTAAAATTAAAATGGTGGGGATGCCCTTCTCATACGAAAATTCATTCAAAATTGAATACATCCCTAAATCTTTATAGAAATCGGTTCATTAGCATATTTTTGGTAGAATTCTAATGTGTGTGTAAATTGGGCTGAAATTTCCAAATGCAATTTCTACTAGTCACCGGTTCTCGAATGTAAATAAGTTTTCAAACCCGGTTTTATATTGTCTACATAAATAATTTTTCGTTGATAATTTTCCACAATCTTCCTTCTATTAATAACCCAAAGATAATAACGATACAATTAATAGATTTCAAGTTACAGATGTTTTAATCGACACATGTCGCTTTTTGACAAAAGTTTTGAGAGTTGTTAATTTTTGACCGACACGGGGCGCTGCTGAAATATATTTTGGAGACACTGCTCTGAACGAAAAAAGAAAAAAAACGAATTTTATTTTCGTGAGGTAAGAAAATAGCTTCATTACAAAGAAAAAAAATCACCATTCCGGAAGTAAATTGAGTAAAAAGCATGTAATGTTTTGTAAATGTATTAAGGCTTTTCCAGAATGGTTATATTTAGTGAAATTTGGCACACGGTTATGGTAGTAAGGCGACTTTTGAGAATTGAACTCTCTACACGTGCTTGGTAACAAAACATTCTACGATTGGCACCGTAAACTATCCAAAATGAATCTAATTACAATTAGTCGTTAACACAAATGAACGCGATAATATTTTCACCTTTTTTTTTTTTAAATACGTACTAAGTCACTTTACATCGCTATTCTGTGGGACCCATGCGGCTAGTTTTCTACGCGTTTTATTTTAAAATTGGTGAAAAAATCATTTACTATAGAAAAAAACACTTGTGTAAACTTAATGAGAAAATGTAATAGTTTAAAACTAGAAAAGGAAAATCGATCTTAAAATGTAAACAAACAACTTTAAAGTGGATCTTGTAGAATTCACGTACAATTGTTAAAATTGGTTCTGGAATCCCTCTTAAAGCTGGAGTTTGAGATTACAATTCTTTTTGCGATGTGGCAGGGATCCATTCTTATCCATAATTTCGAATGTTTACTGATGTTCCAATCAATTACATCACCGTTAACTTTACAGTCTCACCCTAAGGTTTCCAATAATTTAGATACGCTCTCTACCAATGAGACAAGCAAATGTTGGGGAAAAACACACACACTAAGATATAGTTCTTTGTTACTGAAAAGGTTGCCCTAATTTTATATTTGAAAAAAAAAAATGTTTATATATGAATGGGCGTGTTCCGAAAAAAAAATCATCGGTTACATTATTTAGGATTGTTTTAGTGTGAAAATTGTTTTTTTAATTTGTTTTTGTTATCGTTAGCAAATATTAGCATGTTCAAATTATGCCAGTTATATATAATAATTTTCTTTTAGTACACTAATTTACTTCCATCTCTCACCGGAGACAAACAACGTTATATAACTTTGTTGTTCTGGTTTGTAATCCATTTGTAGCAGTCTTTGTCTCTTATTTTAAAATAATTTGTTAGAACACCATACTGTGTCATTGAATATGAAATAATTCAAGGAATAAAAAGAGAAATTGTTTTTATGTAATTCGGTTGTCCAGTGTTATTAATTTCAATGTAAACCTCATTTTTGTCCAATAACAAACGAGAGCGAATTACCTCCCTTTATTCCATGATTTACTAGGGGTAGACCCCGCCAGCCGCCATTTTGGTCATTAGAGATTTGTTAACAACGCATCTGGTTAGGTGAGTACCGGTAGTTAAAGTTGCCTTCTCGTTGGAGATATTTTAGATATTTATTTAAGTATTTGAATAATTGTAATATTGTTCTTATAGCTAATATCCTTATGTTGTGTAAGATGAAAGAGAAATGTTCCTCTCCTCAATTAACACATGGTTCTGGCTGTTACTGCTTCTAGTGATAATGATACGCTAAGCTCGACTGGACTGTCCAACTAAATCTTCTTGCTTATAAGTAGTTCTTTAAAGATTGCATTTTTCTAATTGCTGTATTCCTTGCACATCTCTAAGGATATGAAGTAGTTATTAGTTATTTTATGGTGGACCAGGTTAAGTTTAAGTAGTGTATAGTAATAACTCTAAGTAACATTGTAATACTGAATACCTACCAATACCATCATTATTGTTTTAGTTTCGTAATATTGCTCACTCACTGCCATGTACACATTTTATTAGCGCCGTCACAATCACATACATATGATAAATAATGACTAACAGTGTGTTAGTATTTTTCTTTCCTATCGATCTTCATTGTTTTGTTTATCATTAATAAAGTTTCTTTTAAAATCTTTATCAACTGAAGATTAATTACTTTCACTATCAGATTTTTTTAGCATAAACAATGGAGATAAGTCGAACTTCCTCTTCAAAATATCCAATATTTTCAGTATCATTTTTTTCGTATTTTCTAAGCATAACAGACTGTCTATTGTCAATTTGACCTTCTCAGTTAGTAACTTAAATTAAAGCTGTGAGAAAAGTTTTTTTTTTTTAAATACCCCCCCCCCCCCTCGTGTCACCATTAATCTAATCAGCTTTGTTAACTATTCTCCATTTTGATGATACAATACAACACGTCATTATTAGCAACTATATAATAGTACTTAGAATTCTGATTGTTATTGATTTAATCGGAAGACAAGAAACATAATTTTCAGCGATTTAATAATGATTGCACCACATGGCATCGGCGACGTAAGAGACAGGGCAAGCTGATGATTGTTATTCCCAAAATATATTGGATAAAAAAAATTATATTAATCGTTGGTGATATTTTGGGTCTGTCCCCTGCTACCACGCCCTGTAGAGGAACATCTAATTGACCTCTCATTCATTTCATTGGTGTCACTTTTGCCGTTTAGTGTGTATGTTATAGACAATATAACAAGTGAAAGATCTATCATGTTTCCCCCCTTTTTTTGTCATTACTGTTTCTTTGTGTTCTTAAATTGACATTGATTCATACGACAAATCCGTAACTTGTACTTTTCTAATCATTAAAAATGAGTCTTTTGCTAATTTTTTATCACCGCCTTTTGCAATAAATCTTCAGATTAATACATTTAGTGACTAAATTATGTTGATCTTGATAATGACCTATTTGTAAATAGCTGAGAAATGTTTCACGGCGTTATTTGTTGATCCCAGTGGTGTAACATAATTTAAGTTCAAATAATGATGTTTACGTTTTTTTATAAGGTTGAAAATGGATAACGAGTCACATTGATCAGGTACAACCATTCAGTTTCATTTAAATCACTATTTCTATGGTTCTTGAAGTATTTTTGTTTACTGAGAATTTAAAAGGTTTTTCCTTTTCAAATGCTTTCATTATTCGCTAACTTTATGCATTCTGAATATTACAAAGCTTGGATAGATTTTTTGATGCTCCGTGTCATGTTAGGTATGGACAAAAATAGCCTCCTCTCCATTAAAACACACACACATATAAAACTAACTTTAAAAGGTATGCTAACATCATTAAATCTTGGGCCTCTTTTTTTTAAAGGAAAGATTGAGGAAGCTTTTTTTTTTTAATAATAAACTTAGTTATTTATACTGGGAGTTATGCAAATTTAAACTTATTTTGTTGACATTTAAAGATCATTTGAGTGTTCAATATTGATTTAAAAATCCCATTTTAACCAATTGTGAATTTTTTTATATATTTTTTTTTCCGATTGAATATATCAGTATAAACATTTCAAAAACTAGGGATTGTGTTGAAAAAATGCATTTGCCTCTGAACTGTTGAAATGTCACTTTTAGATAACAAGGAAATGGAGATGTTTTTATGAACAGCTGTCTTGTTTAGTTCAAAGAACAGTCTTTGAGATGAGTAACAATATGTGGTGACAAGGATTTCTTTCAAGTCTGGCTGTTGGTAGCTGAGATCAATAGATAGATATTTACATTAAAGAAAATATACCTCTCCAATTTTGTTGGTAGAGGTAAAAATATTTCCCCTAAATTTGATTACATTGTTTTTTAATAAATGAATTTGATAATCGATGGAATAAATCCAGGAAGTTCTAATGACATTTTTATAAATATTAGAATTTTAAAATATTGGTAAGCCGTTGAAAAAGATATTTACAAGTAATATCTTCAGTTCTATCATATACAAATAATTCTCATATCACAAATTTTTTCTTTTTTTTTTTTTTTCTTTCTATAATTACAAAGTTGATGCTTGAGCATCTTTTGGGTTGGGGGATTATAGGCCTGCTTCTCTCTCAATAGACAATAAACGACACTGAAGTAACCTCTCCAGGGTGCAAGCCTGGGCGAAGTGTATAGAGATCTTGGGATGCCCAGTTAACAGAATGCCACTCTTGGCCTCATTGTGATCCAAATGAAAGTGGAGCGCGATATGTTTTGCATCAGCTTGGCTGCAAGAGTTGTCAGAAGGCAGTCGAAGTTGGCATCCAACTGCCTTATGGGAAGCTCCACCCCCTGGTTTGGAACTAGTTGTCCCTCTATGCTGGTTGCCTTCCCACGGCCAGAGAGCCCAGTCTGTCCTGCTATTTTATCCATAGCTGGGAGAATAGATGGATTCATGCCTTTCCCAAGGGCATTAGTGTGAAGTTTGAACTCTGTGCTGTTAACCACTATGCCACTTGCACCTCTAGTTGGGGAATTTTCTTGTGTTATTTTCTCACCAGCATGCTTGATTTTTTAAACTTTAACTTAGAACTGTTATTGTATGTGTACATTTTATGCTTCAGTATGAATCTTTCTCAAAAAGTCAAATTGTTGAGAATAAAAATATGCATATATTTTTCATCAGTTTTACAAATTATCTTTTTTCACATATACCCCCAGTTAAGAGACAGGTTTTCTCTTCCACGTGCTCTAACGACTGTCATGCCTTTAAAATTCAGACACTTGGAATAGTAATCAACTGCAGGAGAACTTATTGCAGTCTTTGTAAATTGGTCCTTATAATCTATGATTAAAAGGAAGATTTTATATAGGATTGCCAATCCAACTACTAGTAAAATACCATAGAAAATATTTTCACACTTGTTTGTTATGAACTGAATGATTGTTAAACTTGAGAAATAGTATGAAATTTTATGTTACTGAATGAATTTTGAGGAAATAAACAAAATTTTGTATACTTTGCGTGCGAATTGAGGGTCTGAAAGGTTATAAAAGGAAAATACCACAGTGATATCATGTGAGTTGACGTTTCACTGAATCAAAATATATATAATTCTGGTTGTAAATAATTTTGCTTGATAATTCTTTTGCAAAATGTTCGGTAATCTGTATTTTTTTTAACATTATATAATAATGGAATATGTAAGTTTTAAAAGAGCAAAGTACAGTTATCTCTTGCCATTCTCGTGAGTTAGGGTCACTGAATTGAAAAACCATAAATTTCATAAAACTACAGTACAGTGAATTGGGGGAGAAATAATTTTAATATCTAAAATAGTGTTCAACACACCTATGTGAGGATAGACTGTGTGTGTGTTAATTGGTTTAAATTTTCCTAATGCAATTTCTTATGGTTAACCGGTTCGTGAGTGTAAACAAGTTTTCAACAACGATTATTTCCAGGATTATATTGTCTACATAAATAAGTTTTAGTTTCTAATTTTCTACAATCTTTCTTATTAATAAAACAAAGATTATTATGATAAAATTAATAGATTACAAGTTCCAGACGTTTTTATAGACACATGTCATTTTTTGTCAAAAGTCGATGGTAGTTGCTATATTATAAATATATATACATTCATGATTTCCTAAATTTTTTACCTTTTGTTTATACTGTACAGTGTATTTTCTATGATGCAGTATTTCGTGGTATGCCGCAAAACTAAAAAAAAAAATTCACATCAAATTATTCATGACTGAACAGCGAATGGCAAGGGGTAACTGGGTTTTTGGTTAATTTCTACATCCACATTCATGTAAACCATCTTCTCTTGAGGCAATTTTGGTATTTTGAATGTCTTTATTCTAGTATATTTTCCAATTTTTAGTTTTTCTGACCTAGATTTTTACATTTCTATTTTAATGAATGAAATTTGAAAAAAATATTGCTATATTAATCTAACCTTTCTTACTATATCAAGTAAAGTATTGAAACCTGTTGAAGTAATCTTGACATTTGAGTTATGCTTTGAAATGTTTTCCCTGGTGAATGAATTTAGAAAAAAGGCCTTATGTTTGTAGAAACTAGGCTGCTCATCAGATTAACTTTTGTGTGGTGAGTTCAGTGGCTGAGATAGTTGAATATATCCTACTGGTGCCATTAGTTAATATTCAGGCCCATGTAAAAAAATAAAACAAGATTTCGAATGCAGATTTTTGTCCCTCCAACTTGGTGGAATGTAATCTTCCTGTCTCTTTAATTTTTGGCCTTGTGCCAGACTAAGCTTAGTAACTAACTATTGCAGAAATGTGGCGATGTTCTTTAAATTAATATTTTCCAAAAAATATTTTCTATGACAAACAGGTATTAGCCTTTTTAATTTACATTATGTTAAATTTGTAAATTTAAAAAAAAATAAAATTGACTTTTTTCTTTTGTTTCAGTTTGAACACATCTAATTAGACACCATGGCTGATGATTTTGACGTGGAAGCTATGCTGGAAGCACCCTACCGCAAAGAAGTAAGCTTGGTGTTTGCAACATTTTATACAAATGCTCTGTTGTGTATTGCGTTCTGTTTAATTTAGTAAGAATAGGCTGTTTTACATGTGTTTCTTTAAATTAGGTTTAAAACTTGTGCTAGTTTAATTATGAAAGGTCAAATTTGGTATTTCTAAACTTTGAGTTATTGCTTAATCCATTAACTGCGAATGACGGAAATTTCAGTTATTGCGGTTCTATAGCTAACTTGATCAAATTTCCATTTTATTGTAATTGATGGCAACTCGGTTCTCTCATCTTGCAATGGATAACTATTACTCATCGCCACCTGCCGCAGTTAATGGGTTAATGCTTGCTTGCTTGTCTAATTTTCGCATGGTTTATGCATACATTTGGGATTTCATAAATATTTTATATAAAGATTTAAATGATTATTCTTACTCATTATCAATAAGTAATATTTTCTGAAGTTCTAGGATGAAATATTTTCATTAACCTACAGATTTTTCAGACTAGTATCTTATTTTCAACACTATTTCAGCTGATATGTTCAGTATTTTTCTAGTGTATATTGCTTCTGATGGTCTTTGGAAGTTGCTTTGTATATATGGCAAATTTCCTGATCAGACTTAAGTTCCTTCAAATTTTGTCTATCCTGTTAAATGCACACAACTTTGGCACTTGATCTTGTTGAGGAGATAAATAATAACAAAAGTAAACGGGCATATTTAGATTTGAGGAAGGCCAAAATGTTGTGTTAAAAACAACCAAAAAGAAGTTGCTAGTCTGAAAAATTTGCAATGATTTTTGACAATTCAAAATCAGCTTTTAATGTTTAGATTTCATTTAGACAATATTTTAGTTTAGTCAAAATATTTGGATATTTAGGTTTTAAACATCCAACAAAGATATTGAAAGCTTATATCTAAAAGAAAAAAATACTCCAATCATCATTTAACAGAACTATTTTGTGCAAATTCTTTGTATCAGCTAATTTTTACTGCATTTGGGTGACAAGGCGGGGATCTTCTTGTCCTGACTTTATTTGATTGCATATATATAATTAAACGCTCTGTAAATGCTGTGAGCTTTTAAAACTCATTGTGTGCGAAAAATTCTGATTTATTTGAATTCTTGTCTTCTAAATTCTTATTGAAAATTTGGCTCTATACTTGAAGATACTTTTAAATGAATTATTGTGATTTTTATTTTCTGAAAATAGGCTTGTCATAAGATTTTAATGTGTCATTAAAATATATATGTATAAAACTTTAATAAGTACAGGTATTTGAACTATTTCTGCAGCCTATATATGAAAATGTCTTATAAATTCACTTTAAAAGTTCTTCATGAAGTTTTCAAGTTTAAATTGTGTGTTATATAAGTTGTCACAAATAGTTATCATTATAAAGTATTTTTCTCTTGTCGTCTTTGAAATTCAAATAGGCAATTACGTCACCCTTTTTTAACTATGGAAAAGTTATGAAATGATTAGTGTAAATATGTTGGAATTTAGAACAATTACAGTTGGCTTTATTGTGAAAGCTGCAAAATTTTTATTATTTTCTCTAAGACTCATTAGTTGATTGCTCAATTTACATTTGTGTGTACATCTTATCTATTAGGTTGTTACATATAAAATGATTTTGTTTTTTTTAATAGTAAGATGATGGATGATATAAACAACAAAAAACGGTAAATATTTAATCAAAATATGACCCATTTGAAGCAATAACCTTTTTCCAACAATCCTCTAATGATATGCCATTTCTATAAAAATTCTTTAGGTTTAGTGGTCACAAATTCAGTAAAAGCACGAATTATGGCTTCCCTATTATTGGACCTTTTATCACAGATATGAAGTTCAAAATGCTTGAAAATATGATAATTTGGGTGAATGTGGAGGACGTTGCAAGACTTCATATCTTAATTCTCTAAGATGAGATGTGTGGGGTCAAGCACTGTCCTGGAGCATTTCATTCAGTTCATGTGGGACTCATTTTTCTAAATTTTTAAGGTTTTCTATTGCCTTGAGATGACATAATGTGGTCACTGTTGAAGTTCTAAAGTCTCTAGAAAGTGCTTGAATTATCTACAATTTTATCCCATTCTGCTAAGCTTAGACACAGTCAGCTTACAGGTGTGGGATGTCAAACACTGTCATGGAGCATTTCATTGAGTTCCTGTGGGACCCTTTTTTTTCCAACATTTTAACCTTTCCTATTGCCTTGAGATGATGTGATATGGTCACTGTTGAAGTCATAAAGTCTCCAGAAAATGCTTGAACCATTGTTTGGGGTATAATGCTGTCAAAAGTTCTTAATCATTAAGAACAGGTTTGGGCCTCCCTTGCGGATTATGATTGGTATCCATATTTTCAGACCTATTGAACCAACACTGATCAGCTTGCACTGAAGTTGTTGACGTTATCAGCAGCTTGAGCAGCATTATGTCCTAATTTGAAATCGTACTTGAAAATTCGTCTAACTTCTCGAGTGGACACCATTGTTGTTGAGGGCTCAAAAACCTCCATTAATAATGAATTATATCTGTATTTACATTGAATCTGCAAAAATATGCAATTACATTAGTAATCTTTCACTTTTAGCATTATTCTCTGATGTTAAAAAAAAAAAAAGAAACACTAGTAACAGTCTCTTGATATCATATTTTTGCCTAAAATGTCTCCATAAAAAGTAGGCATTTTGGTTAAGTTTTATCATTAAAACCTAAAGAAATCTTGTGGATAACAAGTAAATATATAATTTATGCTTGTAGTAGGGCCACTTAGCTGAAAATTTCAAGCCAAGTGTGTATTTTGTGATGAAAGCATATAATTTGGTACACTTGTAGCCAAAGGCATTCCAAAAGTATTTAGATATGGAGCCATCATGAATTTTCAATATATCGCCCATGGCTGCCAGTGACAACTGTTTTCAGATAAATTTTCTTATCAGCGATGGATATAATGTTATTGAGGACATAATTAGTTGAATTTACCATACATGATTCTTATGAATTACTATTTGGATAATACATGCAAGTCATTGAAAATTCAACATGGTGGCTATGACTGGTATGAAAACTGCAATAAAGTTGTGTAGATGATCTCGATGTCAAATCATACATTTTTTTATGGTAATATGAACCCTTCTGGACATGCTTACCAGATGCAGGCCGGTCCAGCAATGTCTCCTGCAAATATAAGGAGGGTTGTGTTAGGCAGTGCAAGTGCACAAAAGCTTCCCTCTGTTACTGTGAATGGGAGTGCTGAATAGACCATCTCCGCAATGGACCCTAGATTTGGTTCTTTATTATTATCACTTATTTTGAATTTGGAATAGTCATGGTCACCATCTTGAAAAATGGCAGCCATCTTGAATTTTCGATGACTTGCATGTACTATCCAAATGACAATGCACCAAAAATATATATGGTAAATAAATTCAACTAATTAAGTCCTCAATATCATATTATATCCATCACTAATAAGAAAATTGATCTGAAAACAGTTGTCGCTGGCAGCCATTTTGTAATGTCATTTTATGATTTTTATCCTCATCACCAACACCATCCATGATAATTCTCTATCATTAAAAAAACCCATCATCGCCATCATCAATATCATCATTGATAATTCTTTGATAGCCAAAATGTTAGGATGCATCTATGGGACCATGATTAGCATTTCAAGCTTATCTCACAGACCATTACACTTACACTTGAGGTTGAAGATTCCATAGGATGAAGTAAAATCAAGATTAAATCCATTAAATGGTTGCAGTAAATGTATTTATTTATAAATTAGATATTAAAAAAAGTAAACTCTCAGTACTTTACTCAAAGAAGAATGGGCGACATATTGAAAATAGATGGCTCAATATCCAAAATTTCCTGGAATGCCTTTGGCTATCAGTGTACCAAATTATATGCTTTTATTTTATCACAAAATGCACATTTGGCTTGAAGTTTTCAGCTAATCTGCCCCGCTACTATTTAACTGTGAAGGGGGGTGCTGAATAGACTTTCCTGCGATAGACCCTAGCTTTGGGCAGTTATTGTTATCACTTATTTTGAGTCTTGAATTGTGAGATAGAAGGAAGTCTCTGGGGAAATTCTAAAATTCCAAATTTGAATTCTGCCTCCTAAAAGATGTATGATTTGACATGATATCAGACTAGTCAACTTTATTACAATTTTCATACCAGTCATGGCTGCTATGTTGAATTTTCAATGATTTGCATGTATTATCCAAATGGCAATTCCTGAGAACTATGTACGGTACAAAATTCAACTAATTATATCCTCAATATCATAGTATATCCATCGCTGATACAAAAATTTATCTGAAAACAGTTGTCACTGGTAGCCATTTTTGAATGGCTGCCATGGGCGGCATATTGAAAATTCTTGATGGCTCAATATCCAAATTTTGGGGGAATTCCTTTGGCTATAAGTGTACCAAATTATATGCTTTTATCACAAAATGCACAATTATTTGGCTAAGCTGCCCCACTATTATATATGACTATATTTTAAAATCTGCAACACTTAATTTGATATTGCCCTTTTTTCTAAATTTAGTTTGGCTTGTAATATATCTATAATATTTCATCAATTATGGCTGAATTGATTTTTATTTCAATACTTCAGAATGTGTAACTGCTTAAAATTTTAATTTGGAAGTTATACTAAATTTTGTTTATGATTGAATAACTATGAAGGCTGTTTACCTACAATGTTTTTCAATGTTTTAATCTACTAGAAGTGAAGGGGGTCTACTCTTGAGTTCTTCTTGGTATAGTTGATTAGAATTTAAAATATTTCATTCTAATGAAAGTTTAAGTTCAATTAATCCTTGCTAATTAATTCTTTTTCAGATATAAAAAACTTGGAGTCTATTTTGAACAACAAATATATTGGTTGCTAATGCAAATCTATCAATTCAGTTCAAAAAATGAATGAAATAATTTTCCCAAAGATTGGAAAGATGTCCAGAACACAATACTTTTGATTGTAATAAGATGCTATCTTTTCATGATTTATCAATTACGAAAATTTTAAAATTCTTGAATTTTTCTCTAGAGAGGGTTTCAGCTTCTATGGCAGGGGTTGGCAAACTTTTTTGGCGGTGGGCCAAAACGAGATATATATATATATATATATAACAATGATCATACACTTTTTTTTTTTTTTTTTTTTTTTTTTTTTTTTTTATAGGAGTATATATCTACATAATTTTCCATGTACTATCTAATTCTTCTTTGGGGACAAAATATTGTTTAATTGGTTAAAATATTTTTAGCTATAAAACGATTTGTTTGAGACCAGTGTAGAAGAGTCTTTTGCTCTATTTTATTGTTCACTGACTGAAGATAGATATGGAAAACAACAATTTTGTATGCAACGTCACATTCAATGAAATTAGCAGGCCGGATGAAATGGGGCCGCAGGCTGGATTTTGCCATGGGTCGTACTTTGCCAACCCCTGTTCTATAGGTTAAGAGTTTTAATATATAAAAAAAGTTTTACAATTTGTGGCAACCTTTTTTGAACAGTTATACTTTTTAAATTATAACATCTCACTGCAATCTTCTTGATTTGTAGTATATTGAGATTTGCAGTTGAGATGAGGTAAGTATATTGTTTGTTGAATATAATGCTTTTGTTGATATCCAGAAGTGGCATCGAACTTAATCCTTATTTCTATGCTCAAATGATTAATTCTTTTGCTTTCTGCAAGGATAAAGTATGAAATAAGTTTTGGGAAAAATTCAAAATTGATTATATGATCCTATGTTAATGCTTTAGTAAAATCTGTTAACCCCCTGCTTACTATATCTCAATTTTTCTATTCAGCCAAGAAACGTTTATTCACACACACACACACACACACGTGCACACTTTATTATGGTTTATGGATGAAGTTATTTTATTTGAAATGTGCCACACTTTGAATAGTTATATGTAAATTGATATAACTGTTATATTTGACAATTTTGTCTTGAAGATTGGAACTGATTCTTTCTGGTAACATTATGTAATTATGAGAATCTTACTCTGAGATCAATATTGCAGCTTAAATATTCTCAAGCTGAAAAATATTGATGAAATGGGGCTTTTAACAAAACCCCATAATATTTTATTTCTGCGAAAACATTTTATGCATGAATGTATATTACAAACAGACAAAAAGAAACAGGAAATTATTTTGATGAAGCAAATTACCTGTAATTTAAGATAATGTTGCTAAAAAAAATATTGTCAATTATAATTCTTTTAGCATTTGATATAAATTAATTTAAAATACAAAGCAGGATAAAAACTTGTTTTATTTAGAAAAATATATTTCAAAAATCATTTTCAACTACTTTTATGTTATAGTCTATTTCAGGCAAATTTAATTTTATACAGACAAAATTTGTTAATGGCCCAAATTGCATTCATCAGGGTTTTTTGTACTATACTGATATGGCAGTGAATAAAGTCCATTTAACAATGTATCAATGATGCCTGTTGTAAAAACTGGAGATATCAGTAATCTATTCAATGTATATACAATGTATTATATAAATCAATATTTAATGTTTTATCCATTTAAAAACAATCTTATTAAACACATTAGGTCACTTTTAATCATTTATTGTTAATCCTATTTTCTTGTATATTTTAGAAGGGTTTTATTTAAGTTTTGGTATAAATTTAAATTGGTTGTAAATTTATATTCATTATTCATATAGGAATTTCTTGCAATCCATTTTATTGGGATTAATTAGTGAACTTACATCTCCAAAATTATTACTTTTGTTTGTCAAATTCTTGATATATAATAAATAAAAGGCAAAGTTTAACCACTTCGGCATCAAAAATGGATCATTTCATTGGGACTGATTTTCACTTAACACCAGATTGTTTTGAAAAGAAGCTAACATTTCTTTTTTCATACTTAATTTTTTTTGTTAAAAGAAGGGTTTCTAGAATTTTAATACAGTGAATTAAAAAAAAATATGAACCATAACAATATGAAATGTAAGATTATAATTTAATCTAATTTATTTACAAGATTAAAATATGTGAACCATAACATTAACAATTGAAATGTAATTTACTTTTATAATCTTTTATATTTATAAGATTATAATTTATCTGTGAAATATTACAAACTTTCCATAGTTATTCATTTTAAAATATATGAACCATTGTTTATATTGCTTTAAAACAAAATTGAAAGTTTATTTTAACTTTTATTGATCGTCATTGTTTTTCGTTTGTAAGTGTTCAACAGAACTTCCTTCGTGCTATCAAAACCTAAAAGGCTGAGGTGGGGATGTTCTTATTTTTTTTAACATTATGGAAATGATTTTAAAAATATATTTAAAAAATTTAAATCATGCTATATATCTAGACTTTGGCGCAAATAAGAAAAAAATAAATGTTAGCTTCTTTTCAAAACAATCTGGTGTTAAGTAAAAATCAGTTGTAATGAAATGATCCATTTTTGACAGCCGAGTGGTTAAACTTTGCCAAACACAGATCTTATTTTCAATTCTGATCAGATCATGCTGCTTATAAAATCTACATTTTGTATAAATCTTTTCAGATAACAGTTCTCAGAATTTGAATGGATGCATCAATACAGAATGTGAATTTGATAAAAGAATTGTCCTCCAACTTTTCATTTTTATTGTTGTTTTCTTCAACTCGACAATACATATACTCTAAGTACTTTTTGTTCTTTTTGTAAAACAAATTGAAATGGTTTTTATAGAGATAAGATTTTAAAGAGGAGTTTTCATTCATAATTTCTAGTGTTTACTGTGGCTTTGATTTCAAATAGCAGTTATCCATTAAACATAATTTTCATAAATGCTGCTCCAGTGTAAGGTTCTAGAGCAAAAAAAATGCTTTTATTTTGAAATAAAATTGATAGTTTGGTATTTAAAGTTTTTTTTCTTCATTCTCAAATAAGACTTGGCAAATCATTAATCATAGCAGCATTCAATCGAATATAAAAGTGTTGTGTTAAAAAAATTCATAACCTCATGGACTTGCTAAATTTGTTTTTCAAAAGTAATTTAACATTTGCTTTATGATGGCCATTTTCATTCATATTAACTTGAACTGTGCATGTTATTCATCTAAGAGTTCATAATGGTAGTTGGAAACCTAGCTACTGAATTCTATTCATTTTTTTAATATATTTAACAATTATTAGTTATTGAGAAGCAGAATGATTACAAATTGGTACTTTGTTTTGATTAAGGAGCAATACTTTTCACATTTTGTTTCATTGCATTCTATCATTATATAGTTTTGTTAAAACTAAATATCATATACTGATCATTAAGAAATAATACTATTGTCAAATTCTTGGTCAGCTTTTGTTTTAATGGAATATATTATATGAGGGATATTACAATTTAATTTTTAAAAAATTCTATTCTGAATTCAAACAACTTTGTTATTTATGTACCAGTATGTATCAGTACAAAACATTTGATACACATTCCTTAACCTGGGAATTTGAACTTTTCTATAAACTAAAAAAAATAATGTAAAACAATATTTACTTTTTCGTTGGACCTTCAGTTTCAAGGATATGCCAAGTACATAATCAAATTAAGTGTAGATCAATCTTTAAACATTCCTCATATAATGTTTCAGGTAGTTGACATTGTTGAGCAGCCTGTTTCCAAATTCTGATCATGCAAATTTCCTCAGTTGAATTGCTTTTATATATAATTTAAACTTTTACCATTCGAGGTATAATAATGAATGGTAATACTTTATAATGTACATATGTTAATAATAAAACAAGACCGTAAGTTCAATTTAGATACAACCACCATCTTAAAAACGCGTTAAAAATTAAACATAGATATCTATCAGCTGAATTGGGGGAAAGGGTCTGCCAGAAGTTGCCGAAAAATGGCTAATTTGGTAACACACAGTTATCCTGGTGTCCCCCTTCCTAATCTCTTGAGTTACTTACGTGTCTCAGTTTTGCTCTTTCCCTTTACTTTGCCTCCCATGCCACTTATTTGCAAAATTGAAGAAGAAAAATGTCTATTTAAGAATTAAACACCATACCTTCTTCCTCTTTCTGTTGTTTAATGTAATCAGAACTGACCGACCGAAAAGTGACTTATTTCGACACATCTAAAAACTAGTGCTAGGGAACAGATAATTCAGGTATCATGAAAATATTGAAAGATTATTGGCCTAAAATTGCAAATTCGATAATTTTCAAAACTAAGGGTGCAATTTAAAATCAGTATATGATATTCTAACTATTACCAATGAAATTGTTTTCATAAATTTTTATTCTGTGTTAATATGAAACTGAAATTTGCCCATCCCTTTTGTCTTAGGGTTAGCATCAAGGATGACCCAGACCTGCTGAAAGGAAGGTGCCCCAGGACTGAAGAAATAACATCAAGACTTTTTGTACTTTTTATGCCCGCTGAAAACTTCATTTTTGTCTATATGGGTAAATCCAATGGGGTTGTTGATTGAAAAGAAAAATTTGTGATATGCTGGTTCCTTGAGTTCTTTAGTCTCATATAACATTTTTTTGCCTGTTTTTGTAATAAAAAAAAAAATGTTATCTTCTAAAAGGGGCTAATTTATTTACTTTATCACAAACTTTGATAAGTGTATTTTGCATATAGGTAAAACCATTTTATAAATCTGGAAAGCTTTTTTCTTACTTGAAACACTTAATGAAGATGTTCAAATTTAATAGGAATTCTTACTCCTCGAAAACTCCAGACAGTCTGATGACGATTTCCATACAGGTTATTTTTCATCATTTGGTGTTAACTTTAATTCCTTCCCCATCTCATTAAATTCACAATTTATCAATTGCAAATGTACATACCAGGAGCCAGCATTTCACATTCAGACTATTTCTGATGGAATGGAACAACTAATCATATATTCGGTTAAGTTTTTTCCAAACAAAATCCATAAGTTGATATGATGACTAGAGCATTCTTTTCAGCTTTCTATCCACATGAAGATATAAAATTTCATTCCAAATTTCAAGAAAGCTTTACTAATTTAATTTTTTTTTTTCTTTTGCAGGATGATGGAAAACCAGATGGCAGATCAGATAAAGAGAGAAGGTAAGTCAGAAGAATGACCCTTTCTTTTTTCTCTCTCTCCCCCCATAAAATTTCCAATTTATTGGTTGAACACAATATGAAATTAAGTTAGTTTGTTCTTTGTTTTCTTCATATACATATTGGTCATGGGCAAAGCTGTGCATTGAACAAACAGTAATTGTACTATGATTGTTGAAAAAAATTACAAGATGCTATTTATATGAATATATATATATTAATATTCAGGTTTTTCCCATAAAAACTACTTCCTGTTTGGATAACACTAACAGAAACCCTTTAAATTGGGTCATTTACATTTACTTGAAAATTTTGAACAAAATCAATATAATTTGTAATTAAATTTTGTGGTTCAAATATTTTTTTTCTTAATACAGGAATACCTTGAATAGTGCGGGTTTTGATGTAGTAC